>JBBMKB010061891.1:0-15617 GCA_037833945.1 Alaria marginata
ACTGATTGCGAGGGAGAAGCACACGTCGTCCATCATCATTGATTGATTGGACAAACATCATCGGCATTATCAATACACGAGAAGCTACACGCACGCGAGGAGAGTGGGCACGCTTTATTTCCCTCCTCTTTGTTTCTGACCGTCAAAGCAATACGTACGTCCGTAGAGCCCATGGCGCTATAACAACAGTTAGTTGTGTCGTATGCTAATAAAACTGATATATCACTTGTTCTGCGAACTTAGATGTATTTCATGCATGGGTATCCTCAATACACAGACAGGTGGTCATTTTTGCGTTGGTGTCCAGGGGTAGTTTGGATGACCTAATCGACCTATCAAGATTTTAGGTTGTCCATAAAGTTACAACGTGCATCGTACGTTGCGGGCGGTACCTTGTGACCGTCGGCGCAACGTACTGAGGTTGGGTTTTGTTGGACAACGTGCCGCAACCAAAAGGCAAATGGCCATCTGTGTAATTAATAAAGTGAGGAGCTCCGTTAGCCAGAAAAAAAATGACTACAGAGTCACCCCACGGTAGGGGTGCAGCATTAAGCTTCTGAGCTCCTGTCATGAGGAGCTCAATATCTCACCCGAAACATGACTTCCAAGATTTTCGTTCGCGCAACCCGATCAGCATTTATATCCGCTAGTCCAAAAACAAATACCCTCGTAAAATGATCATACCAACCGGTAGTTCCTCACTCACTTCAGGAGCTCAACCGGTCAGGAACGTTTGACCCCAAAAACGTGCAACCCCTACCGTGGGAAGACACCATACATTTCCACCCCTAGTATCGTACCAGGCGTTGAACGTATCGCAGGGACTATCTAACAGCAAGCCCCTCAGTCGAGGATGGCCTTTCTAGCGACGGCGTATATCATGTCGTGGGTAACGTTCGGGTTGCCCTGCTTCATCAGGTCCGCCAAGAGCACGGCGGCAAGCCGGTTCTGTTCGGCCGCCGCGATCTTTTCGCTCGCCGACGACTCCCTCCCGCTTCCCGAAACACCCCCCCCTCCCCCGCTGGGTCTGGCCTGACTATCATTACTAAACCTTCGGGGCGCACTGTTTTCGATTATCCTAGGGCATTCTTCGCCATTTTCCCTGGCCTTTGCGAGATTATCGGCCTTCACGACATTGCTTGCTTCGAACCCTGCCTGCCATTTGGAAGCCCCGTCTGACCAGTTCGGAGCGGCTGCTGGCCATTGAGGGGCTCCGTCTGGCCCTTTCGAGGACTTGCCCTGAGAACGACATTCACTTCTATCGCCACCGCCACCACTAACACCGCCACCGCCTGCGGGCATTGTGGATTTCCCGTACACCGCCCCCATACGGGGTGCGGCCGGCGGCGTGGTAACGGGGCTTGACTTGTGTGCGCTCTCTGACAGGACGGAGAAATAATTGTTGTTGTCGACGTCATCGTCGTCGTCATTACCGAAAATTCCACTTGTACACACCCCGCCACCGCCACCACAGCCACTGCCACTACCACCACCACCATCACCACCACCACCTCCACCACCACCGCTACCACGACCACCGCCGAGACCACCGCCACCATCACCGCCAGCGCAGCCACCACCGCCACTGCCGTCGCCACCGCCACTGCCGCCGCTACCGCCACCTCCACCGCCGTCACCACCGCCGCCACAACCGCCGCCACCGCTTTCAGTTCCGACATCACCGTGTTCTTGTATTCTCCGGTTCGGCACACTCCAGGCAGAGGGTTGCTCCTTTTCTTTACGGACGTGGAGCTCATCCTTGCCAGAAGAGTTAGCCTTACCTCCCGACGTGTTCTTGGGTCGACTCCGGGAGTCCATAGGACCCCGCGCAGCTTTGCGTTTCCCCTTATTACCGTGTCCTCGTGCGCTTGTTGCCCCACCATTGGTGGGGTTCAAATCTCCGCCGCCACTACTACTACTACTACCACCACCACCACCACCACAAACACCACCAACACCACCAACACCAACACTTTTGCAGCTCCCAATGCCGGCTACCCCCCTCTCCCTAGTCTTGTACTTGCGTACCGCCCAGTTGTCCTTAAACGCTTTGCTCCTTGCTTCCATTAGCCCGCGTTGGCCCGAAAAAACGAAAGCTTCTTTGCCGGTATGATTCTGTTCCGAGTAAAACTCCGCCAGCTGTTTTTTCTGATTCCAAACCCAGGAGTAGAGCGGGCTGAAGTATTTGATGGACCCGAAGATTTCGGAGGGGTCTGTTTTGAAGTCCGGGTCTTCCGAAAGGTCTGCCACAGCGCGGTCGAAAACGTTTTCCCTCCAGAATAGGTAGGAAGCGTCGCCTATGCCTTTTGCGAAGGGGCTCTGAGAGAAACAAAGCCCGGAGGTTTAGAAAAGGGAAGAAGTCAAACGAGTGAGAATATTGAGGTTGCGAGAGAGGCGGTGATGAGCAGGAAGCGCAAGGAAACCAATATGCACAGCATTATATCACCCGAGGAACCACGATTAAAAAAATAGGGGGTCCCCTCTTCCATGACATTACCGGCACACTGTACTTTGCATCAGGTACGTATATACAATAACGCTGTAGTTCTCGTCAGGAACTCGCTCTAGTGGGTATCTGTAGCTGTCACCTACGGCGTGCACTCTATCTAGTAGGACGGCATATACGATTTTCGAAGAGGTTTGTTTTTGTGACGCATGCTCTACTCTAATCAGTACAATTAACACCTCCAACCATTTGTTTTTTATGGGACTCCTCACTCGGGGAGGTCAACACCTCAACCAAAAATACGACTCTATTATGATAAATAGTCAAAACGCAAACCGATGGACAATCCCCTGGCCTATAGCTATACTTCGAAGTAGACATGCAACGGATAACATTACAAAACAAGATCGATTTTCCGGCGATTTTTGGGTTTAGGAGCCCCCGGTCCTTCAGAAATAAATATCGGCCGGGATATGCTAGCCTTATCGCTCCACGCGTCGCGTCAGATCTCCGGCAGCAGATCTCCCACCGGACACTGGCTACGGCAGAGGTGTATCAACCATTGTTTGCTGATAACCTATTCGGGTTTCGTGTAGGTTCACCCTTGGCAGGTGGTAGCACAAGCTTGCGCTGGTAGCTAGCTGTCAAACTACCTGGCTGGCGCCTTGAAAAGGCAGAAGAACATATGTGTTGCAAGTGTCGCTTGAGGGCAAGAAAAGCTGAAGAAAAACTATGGACTTCTAGAGTCCACACTTACTAGTACTCGTACCCTGTGAAGAGAAGAGCAGATCAAAGCAAATCAGAGGGAAGAGAGAAATAAGAGAGTGAGCACAGAGGGGTGCTCCATGTTGGTGTCTCGACGTCTACAGAACTGCTACGCTCGAGAAGCTTTGAGCTTCGAGACTGCCAAGTTTCCTTGAGATCCAGAACAAAGAACAGTCTTTGTGTTGGTATTTGAACCTTCCCAAAATGTTCGGCATCTACGTAGAACTTCCCTTCAAGAGAAAGTGTATCACTTTCTGCCCTTCTAGAGAAAGTGTATCACTTTCTGCCCTTCTAGAGAAAGTGTATCACTTTCTGCTATGAACAGTCAGTAATTCCACCGCTGCTGTTACTCTAAGTGACGTGTCTTATAGCCATACAGACAGGTATACTGCTGCTATGATACACTATGAAGCTGTACTGCAGCCGCCACTGAACATAAAGTCCTAGACTGCTGTACTACTGTTGCTGCTACTGGACATTGATCACGACAATAGGCTGCTATTTTGCCTTTTTCTTAACACTCCCCCTCAATGGAAGTCGCGTCTGCAAATAGTGCTTTGATGGCGCAAACAAAATATAATGTCACTTAAAAATCCTACCTTGGGATTATCTCCTAACATGAAGCTTGTGCAGTGAAATGTCGTTGCAGCTGGTGTATTATTTCACTGGTGAGCTTGTCAACTCAACGAATGCAGCTTGTCAACTCAATGAATGTTAACGCATGTGTACGCTATCAGTATTGAAACTGATACTCAGAAAATCAAAATAGCAAAGAAAAACACATTCAGGCCCGTGCGTTGGCGGCGGCAATGTAGACGAAGACAAGTCCTAATGTATTTCAAACAACACGTCTGGTGTAAATACCAGCGATACTCTGAAACTACAAAACGTCAGATAAACAGTATCAATGACCCATTTGAACATACCAGGTGCGTTGTAACGACTGCCTTTTCAAAGACAAACGCAAGGGTTCAAAATCTACCGTGTGTTGCACTGAACTCGGAAAATAATTCCAATAGTAAGGCCACATCAAATGTGCCCGTTACTGCGTTCCGTGCATTGATAGCCACCCCCACGAGTACGCTCTATGCTCCAACTATGATGCCGGCCTGAGAAGCCACTTAATTAAGCTGATAATGAAGCTGATGTACTTGATGAAGCTGTTGGAGCTGAAGCACCTGATGAAAATCTTGATGAAAATGATGTATCCGCCGCTAGCGCTGCTGCAGTCCCTGTTGTCAGACAGTCCCGTTGGAGCCAGTGATCTTTGTGCAGGCCCTGAAGTCCTTGATCAGCTCGATGAGGTAACGGTGGCGATGCTTGTTGAGGAAATTAGTCCCTGAATCAGAGGTTGTCCTCGGCCGGCACATAGTAAGTGCTAACCTTGCCTTCCTTTAAGCTCACTGGGCCGTTGGACATCACCACGATGTACGATGAAATTGACTTGCCGTTGTCTGGGTTGTTGCCCCAATTAGCGTCCGAAAACGCGGTAAGGTTAAAACCCCCTTTCTTGTAGGTGATGTCGAAGTTGATCGTGCCGGCAAAGTAACCGAGAACGTGCTTGGCCGCCCTCATGTGTTTATTGGGTGGCTTTGACATGGCCCTCGCAAGTTGGTTTACGCCATAGAGGATGTCGTAGCGAGTCACTTGAGCCAGGTACAATAATGAACCTGTGATCACCTGATACCGTTGCTTCTCGAAGTCGTTAAGAAGGCTCTCTTCTGGCTGGTCGAGTGACAGTTCCTTTCCTGCTCCGGGCGTGCTCACGGGTTTGCACTCCCCCTTTCCGTATTTTTCTAAGACGGACCTGGTGTAGTCTGCCTGAGAGATGGTGAGTGCCCCGCTTTCACCCTTGCGGGTGACTTGCATGCCGAGTATCAGCGAAATGTCTCTCATGTCCGCTGTAGCATAGGGGGTCATCAGCTTCTCCTTTGGCATCTTGAGTATCGCCTTGTCGCCTCCAGCAGGCATGAGGTCGTCGACGGAGAGGGTGAGAATAGCGTCCGACTTCTTGCTCGTGTTCGTTGTGTTGTTGCCGATGAAGTCGTCGTCCGTGTAGCAGACGTAGACGCAGGGGTCAGACTTGAGCGTTTTGAAACCAATCTTCATCACGTAGGTGTCGATAGTGCTGTGCCAGTTCTTAGGACTCTGGCGAAGACCGTACAAGCTTTTGCAAAGCCTCATTACCAGTGGAACGCCAGTCTTGTCATCCTTCTTCTCGTAGCCAGGGGCCACTTTGACGTATACTTCGTCTTCGACAATAGCGTTTAGAAACGCTGTTTGGACGTCCAGCTGTAGGATATCCCAGTCCGCCTTGCGGTGTCCAAACTGCCTGCAGATGTAGCACTTCACTCCACTGAGGTCGTCCTGCGCTTGCATGGCAACCCCGCGTCCTGCTATTGATGGCGAGCTTGAAGAACGTGATAGGAGGTCCACATACATATTATGCATCGTGGATTTAATGTCCTCTAGCCCAAACTCGCGGTCCCTGAAGCTGGTGCTGCGCACGAAGTTGAAGTCAGGCGTGAGGGCGTTGAGTGTAAGGTCACCGATCCGTTCGGGAGAAATGTGTTCCCTCATGTCGTGAAGACGGTCGCGAGCTATCTCTATGATGTACAGAAAATTGTCAGGATCCTGACCTGGATTCATTTTGTTTTTAGCCAGTTCCTCGTAGAGCTCCTAGCGAGTGGCGTTGCTGACGGCGTCGTATTCCTCCTCAGGTGCCTTCCAAGCCTCCTGTCCGTCTCTTAGACCATCTTCAGGTGTCTTGCCCTCATGACGTCGTACAACTGTAGTGGCCCCCCTATTGGTAGCTAGGAAGAGGACTGAGTAGAGGTTGGCATTGTTCCGCTGGGTTGCCGCCTAGCGTCGGGTTGGGCTTTTCCTGCCCCATGAGTATGTCATTCATAGCTGGAGCTGACATAGTGAGGTGGACCTTTACCCTTGCTTTTCAGTCGCGATAGGTGTGATTATCCTTCCCGTCAAACCGCGGGAGGCTCTTCGCCATTGTCGCTACTTTGCTTGTGCTGTTGTCTTCCATGTTGCGAAGGTCTCGTGTATTGCGCTGCACCTACTGTTGTACGAGTATTACGATCGAACCGTAACCTGGAAACTTCCTGGTTATTTCAAGGAAACTTATTTGATACAAGTACGAGTACGAGTACCTGGTACGAGCAAACGCAACGCATCGTATTTACTTAACTGCAGCTGGTAGGGAGCTTTCCGCCACACTTGTGGGCTAGATATACCGCAAATTGACGGTACGGACTCGCTTGCATCTGGGCGAGCTTCGGCCACGACGCTGTGGGCTTTCTTTGTATGGACGAATCGCTTGTTTCCAATTATCGCCTCGAGAATAGCAACTATGCAATTCTCGACCCGAGTATAAACTGAAAAATGCGTTTGCAAATACTCGCGCTTCGAACAAGAATGGCTCTGAGCACTGATGTAGATATATGCTGTATCATATGTCTGTTTGCAGTATGCGCGCCCGTTTTAGAGCCGTATAGTTATCTCAGCAGTTGTAGACGATCAGTCTTGCCAAGCCGCATTTGACTCTCTCTGTTGATTTTTCGCTTCGTTTTCTGTAGCCTCCTCACAGTCTCGCAGATGATGCAGGAAGCAGTCTTCTTCGCAGCAATCTTTAGCCAGCTATAGGTCTTCAGAAACGTCTTCCTGGTCACCCAGTGATGCGTGCACCGCGCTCTCGAGGCTGATAACCTATTCGGGTTTCGTGTAGGTTCACCCTTGGCAGGTGGTAGCACAGGCTTGCGCTGGTAGCTGTCAAACTGCCTGGCTGGCGTCTTTAAAAGGCAGAAGAAGATATGTGTTGCAAGTGCCGCTTGTGGCTTAAGAAAAAACTATGGACTTCTAAAGTCCACACCTACTGGTACTCGTACTCTGTGAAAAGAAGAGCAGATCAAAGTAGATCAGAGGGAAGAGAGAAAGAAGAGAGTGAACACAGAGGGGTGCTCCATGTCGGTGTCTCGACGTCTACAGAACTGCTACGCTCGAGAAGCTTTGAGCTTCGAGACTGTCGAGTTTCCTTGAGATCCAGAACAAAGAACAGTCTTTATGTTGGTATTTGAACCTTCCCAAAATATTCCGCATCTGATTCTACATAGAACTTCCTTTAGAAAAAGTGTATAACTTTCTTCTATGAACAGTCAGTAATTCTACCGCTGCTGTTACTCTACTCGACGTGTCTTATAGCTATACAGACAGGTACACTGCTGCTACGATACATTATGAAGCTGTACTACAGTCTCCACTGAACATGATGTCCTAGACTGCTGTACTACTGTAGCTGCTACTGAACATTGATTACGACAATAGGCCGCTATTGCCTACTGGTATTTCTTAACAGAGGATGGTCATTACGTGAATAGCTCTGTAACCTCACCCAAAGTGTTCTTCTGCTGAGTAAACTGAAAGTGCAACCCGATGCCCAAACCCATGGCCTACGTATTAAAAAATTATATTCCAGAACGAGAACGACTATTCCGACGATTTTGGGTTAAGGAGGGCCTGTCATTCAGAAAAATAGTAAAAAAGTGCTACCTCTAGCGTAGAACTTGTCACCGCACGTCCCCGACTTCATACACTACCAGCTTTACCCAGCTCAAAAGAGCACCCCTGCGTTTTATGTCGCCGTGAAAAAATCAACTCGCTTTGCCCGTCGTCATATATATGGAGTACACGGATTATGTTTTAGGGGTCTCACATCGATGCCCCCGGGAGCAGGGCAGAGCGCGATGGCGTGCAGCAAGGCGTACTTCTCCTTGTTGTGCAGTATACGAGGCAGCTTGCTTTCTCTCTCCACCGCTGGCTCGATGTAGTCTGGGTATTCTTTGCTGGGCTGTGGAAATCGATGGATGGCGGGTACGGCGGGTAGGTATGGGTCACACGACTGGCCAGCCACAAATATGGGAAGAAGATGATACCACTAGATAACGTGATACGATGGTAAGACGATGGGTGGAGCCTGGATGAATATCATATATGGAGCACGTATTGGGAAAGAGGGAGGAAAGACAACAAATTGAGTACTGTAGATAAAGCAGGCATATAAGGTAGCTAGACTTTGTGAAGAGGTCTCCGTTAGTATCGATCCGTGGTTTTCTTCTTTCGGGAATGATTTGAGTGATCAACGTTGAAGGTCATGCTGCACATTGTCGGAGGGCAAGCATCATAATAATAATGTGTTGTATGATGTGAAAATATCAGAAGATGTGAGGATGTAAAGATGAGAAGATGAGGATACGCTAGGACGGCTAGATTACTACATGCTTAGAATATGAGATGATGGGATGATACTAGTATACCGAGGGTAAGACAAAACGGTGGAGTTGCTGTGATAGCACCATGGCACCTGGGCGAACAGGCAGCAACTACAAATCGTCTGTCGTATATTTCAACCCAATGCGATTGAAGAACAAAACACTACAACGGAGCAATGCTACAGTAGAGGGGGACTTTTAGGCCCAATATTTTATGACTGGCGGGGGGGGCTCTTGAACTGGGGAACTGCTGAATACACATGCTACTTTCATCAGTATAATATCACCATTAGTATTTTCCTTCTGAGGGTGTTTGCGTGAGGAGCTCTATACCTCACCCAACCACATGATTTGGGGAAACTATAAATTTCTACCCGATTACCAACCCCAAGGCTTAGGTGAACAGCCAAAATCATGGGGGTGAAAACAACGAAATTTGGACGACTTTGGTTTAAGGAGCCCCGTCGTCCAGATTTTTTCAGCCAAAAACGTGCTGCACCATAACGTAGTATAGTAGCACTCGTCCTTGGTCACGTTTTCATCTCCAATAGACTTCTAAACTTATATTTGATAGTCGCCAAGGCATTGACGTGTTCTACGATAGAGGCAGTACTTTTTGGCGTTTTTATTTTCTGGGTGACGGGGGCTCCTTAACCCAAAATGACTTACTAATAGTATACTATACTAATAGTATACTAATAGTATAGGACTATCATTCTATTTTTGCAATATCCTTTTTTTGTATAGATGGGCCACGGGTTTGTTAAATCGGTTTGCACGTTCATTTTGCTCAAAATATGTTTCGGTAAGGTATAGAGCTCCTCAAGTGAGGAGCTTTTAAAACAAAAGGGTGAACCTCTATATCGTAGAATGCGTCCATTGGCCGGTGGCACGTAGCCGTTGTCAATACCGGGGTTTGGGTGAGGTATATTATAGCTCACCACGTGAGGAATCTGCGAGCTCCTCTCGTGTGAAAAATCTGAGATATTATCATGTTTTGGAATCTGAGAGCTCTTCATTCCAAGAATCTGAGAGCTCTGCGTATGTGATGAATCTGAGAGCTCTGCGTATGTGATGAATCTGAGACCTCCTTATGTGATGAATCTGATTTATCTGCTCATGATGCGAGGGATGTGGTACCTTCCCGTGTGAATAATCGGAGAGATCGCCACGTCAGGAATCTGAGGGCTCCTCGAGTGAGAAAACTGAGAGCTCCTCACTCGAAGAATCAGGGAGCTGTGATGTATCTAGTTTGAGGGGTTTCTATGCAATAAATCTGCGGACTTTCTCGTGTGATGAATCTCCTAGCTGCTCATGTGAGGAATTTGAGAGCCTCTCGTGTGATGAATCTGAGAGCTCCTCATGTGAGTAAACTGAAGCTTCTCGTGTGAGAAATCTGAGAGGTCCTCGCGAGAAGAATCCGGGAGAGCTTCATGGTGTGATGAATCTGAGAGCTCTTCATGCATGTCATGGATCTGGATGAGGAACCTGAGAGCTTCTCGTGGGAGTAATCTGAGAGCTTCTCCTTGTACGTAATCTGGAAGCTGCCCATGTGAGGTACCAGGGCGTAAACTTCCGTACGCCCTGTTGGATGTACGCAATGCGTCCCTCCAGATTTATATATATAGGTCTTACTGTAGACTGAACCAACCTACAACCCACAGCATCCGAGCACTGGTCACCCCATAGTGTTCGGGTTAGGGGTTAAGGTTCGGGTAGGGTGGTCGGTCGTTGTTGTGAAGCGCAAACCGTCGTCCCAAGTGTCGGTGTTGGTACGTACGTAGTGTGGTACGAGTAAACAAACCTTATACATAAACGTCTGGGGGGACGCAGTGCGTACACCCAGTAGGGGGTATATACCGAGATTCTTCCGGTATCACAGCTTTGGATGCCAGAACTCTGAGAGCTCCTCATGTGATGAATCTGACAGCTTCTCGTGTCATGAAGCGGAGAGGACTTCATGTGAAGAATCTGAAATGTTTTCATGTGACGAACCCGATAAGGAATCTGAGAGCTGCTCATGCGCGGAACTTGAGAGCTCGTCAATCTGAGAGCTACTCATGTGGGGACTATGAGAGAGCTTCTCCTTTGCGAGGAATCTGAGAGCTGGTCATGTGATCAATCTAAGAGCAGCTTATGCGGGGAATCTGAGAGCTTTTCGTGTGAGGAATCTGAGAGCTCGTCGTGTGATGGAACTGAGATATGATTACTTGACGCGTCTGAAAGCTCTTCGTGTGATGAATATGGGAGCCCTTCATGTTAGGAAAAAGGGAAAAAGATACTCCTCCACCGTAGCATGGCTCGACCATGAATTTCTATAATATGCGGTCGCCAGGGGACATCCTAGGTGCACCCCCGGGTTTCCATGGTGGCCGAGCAAGCACGTTAAATTCACTAGTATTGACAATCGATCGCATACACGTGCGTCAGGACACCAATTAGATCGCATTTTAGCCCGGGCCAATGCTGCGCAGCGCCCAAGGTGCGAAGTTGCCATGAATTTCATGCAGACATATTTGATAAGGCGGAAGATCAGACGAGCAGCATCGCGGAAAACTACTTGGGGCTTTTGAGGTGAAAGTCCGTCGTTCATCACGGAGGCCGAGATTGACAGACTGCTATATATAATAATATAAAAAATGGGTACAGATAGTGCAGCTGTCGCCAGGGACAACGTGCACGGGATATTTGGAAGTTTCGTCAAGTTGTGTGTTGGTGGTCGGCGGTCGACGGTCGACGGTCGTAACAGCAGGGGTCTCTTTTGTTTAGCAAGGCAACAAATCAGAAACTCGCATTCACCGGTAACAAGTACCACTATGTCCTTAAATATAAGTTCCGTTTGATCATAAATTTGAATATAAACGGTGCTTATATTTACGGACAGAGTGGTATAGACACAAGGGGGGCGATATGTGTGTGTTGTGTGTGTTGTGTGTGTTTTATGGCCATTTTCTGCTTTCCACCTCGACTCACGAGTAGAAAGTTTTATCTTCAGCCACCTTCGGGACAAGCAGTGTGGGCACAGGTGTCCTCCCTTCTCCACCACGATATCATACGTGCCTTCAGTTTTATCGTGCAGTATTCCCACAGTTCGTCGTTGTGGATCGCGATGTGCATCATGACAATATGGATTGCGATATGGATCACGATAAGGATCACGATATGGACCACGATGATATGGATCACGATACGGATCACGATATGGATCACGATATGGGTCGCGATATAGAACGCGATGTGGGCAAATTGAATCATGATATATATGGATCAAGATATATGGATCACGATATTGATCACGATATGGATCACGATATGAACCACGACATGGCCCGCGATATGAAACTCGATATGGATCACGTTATGGATCACGATAAGGATCACGGAATCGACCACGATATGGATAACGATATGGATAACCACATGGATCACGATAAGGATCACGATAAGGATTGCGATATGGGTCACGATATAGATCACGATGTGGATCACGAGATGAACCACGACATTCATTACGATACGGGTCGCAATACGTATCACGACATGGATCACAATATGGATCACGGAGGGGATCACGATGTGGATCACGATATGGATCACGATAAAAGCTTCACGATGTGAATCACAACATGGATCACAACACAGGGATCACGATTTTAATTTCTTGGGATTAGTGTGAATTATTGATTTTTGATGTTTGGGGGAGACGATATGGATCACGATATGAATCACGATAATGTTCACGATATGGATCGAATTGTACCCACCTTAGTGTCCGAAGGTTTCAATCCCGTCGTTACGACACTCGGTTGCTGTTGCGATTTCGCTGCAAGACGTGCTAGACGTGGGGATCTGGTACCAATTCGCGGCGAGGCATTGGACGCCATCGAACAAGCGACCACCGAAGAAAGCTGCGTATCATGCCCGCCGCCTGAGGGAGCGTGTAAATCCTCTCCATTTGTCGACCGCTGGTTATGGATGGATGTGTTGCGTAAAACCCGGACAGAGTGCAGGCAAAACGCTGGAGTTTATCCGAACGACGAAATCAAAGCTGAGTTGTTGAGATGACAGACAGATAGTTTTACTATTGGGACCATGTGTCCTGTCCTCAACTCAGGAACGACGCATTTTGTTATCGTTGGCATACCATATGATACACGTTTTACTCTCTACTTGTCGGAAAACACACTCGTACGAATATGGGGTTTTGCTCCTCGGGTTGCTCCTCCATTTGTTCCGAATTTCGTACGTGTTTTGGGGGAATTATAGAGCTCCCCAAACGAGGAATAAGCTCGAAAATACCTCAGGACGCGCGCTATATTAACACTATTATGGAGGACCATAGTAAAGATGACCTACGGCACATGCAAAAACCTACCATGGTATATATTTACCTATTTTTACTAACAATATTTGGTCCTATTTACTATGGTCCCCCATCAGTATTATTGCTATTATAGTAGACTATAGCACTATTAGTACAGCACGTTTTGGCTAAAAACGTTTTTTTCTGAATGGTGGCGGTCCTCAACCTATTATAACCCAATATCGCCGGAATGTCATTTTTGATTTTGTACGTTTTTTGTGTTGGTACCCTATTATTAGTGTTTTAGGACATGTTGTTGTTCATCGGGTTGCAATTTTTTTTTCTAAAAATGACTTACTAATAGTATAGAGCCCCCTCGTAAGTTTTTTTTCTAAAAATGAGTTACTAATAGTATAGAGCCCCTCGTGTGAGGAAGAGCCTCATAAACCAAATGAATGCATTAATGGTGCATGACCTCCACCGTACTATCATATTAATAGTAGCGTGTATGTGTCCTACTGCAGGTGCCCTCCTACCGTAGGATATATATGCGTCATATGCGCCAGTTTCGCTTTTCAGACGTTACGCGTTCTACGATCTAGAGGTAGCACTTTTTGGCGTTTATATCTTCTGGATGACGGGGCTCCCTAACCCAAAATCGTCGGAATGTCATACTATTTTGGCAATATGCTTTTTTGCATAGATGGGCCACGGGTTTGCTCATCGGATTGCGCTTTCGGTCTGCTCAGAATCAGTTTTTGGGTGGGGTATAGAGCTCCTAAAGGGAGGACCCTCAGAAGGCAAATACTAATGGTGCACCTCTATTGTAGAATGCGTCACGGGAAGCAGAGGATAAAACGACGCGCGATAGAGGTATTAATACTACTATCATATTCGTATAGCACTTTTAGGTCAAACCAGTTTCTGCATGACGGGCTCCTTAACCCAATTTCGTCGACATGCTACGTTGATTTATTATTGTTATATGATGCTTACCCTCCGACAAAATATGCAGCATGATCTTCAATGTTGATCACTCAAACCATTCCCGAAATAAGTTTTGCGAAACGATTGTTGTGTATACCAAGGCCTCGGGATTGTTCATCGAATCGCAGTTTCAGCTTACTCAAAAGTAGAGCATTTTGGGTGAGGAATGTTGGTGTCGTTGTTCTCGCATTCACTCGCATAAATAATCAAGTCCGTCCGTGGTCACAGGACAGGCTCCAGTCACTCTGGAATGGATCAATACCCAAGGGAAAGAATAAAACACACCTAAAGTGGAATACGGAAATACCATCGCTGAAGCAAGTCGTACATCCGCCAAAACAACATAATAAAGTGAAATCGGAAGTCAGCGTACTTACGTATCAGGCCTATACTAGAGCGCATACGTTTCAAGATTCGCAGCCGAGATCGAATACACCGCATGCCACCAAGGATAGAAACAATGTACAAATCCTACCAATAGGAGAAACACAAATACGGATGAAATAAAGAAATAAAATCAACAACGTGGGAAATAGAAAACGGCGCCAGGAAGATATTACGTACCGGGTATACGCAAAATGATTTACCAATAGTATGGAGGTCCTCAAGCGAGGAGCTCCAGAAAACAAATAATAATGGTGTTATTATACTGATTAAAGTTAGCATGTATGTGTCAAATATTGACAGCACGCCGCAAGCATATCAGCGACCTCCACTGGAGGTTACTTTCCACTCACCACATCTCCAACAGTCTGATTTGATGTTTTCCTTGTGTCGTCGATGTCCGTTCTATCGTTAATCGCTGTTGCTGCCGATGCTAGAACAGGAGAGTGCGATCGATCGCCAGGCAGGGGTGTTGCAAGGTTTCCGGGCGAGCTGTGAGCTTTCTCGTCACGTTCCGCATGAACACCCTCAAGGTCCTTGAATTCCGCGAGAAATAATGAGAATGACGGCACGCGCAGGTGCGCGAGCACGGGAGGGGAGAAGGAGGAGGGGTGGGGGGGTACTCGTGTGGTGCTTGTGCCTTAGGCATTTGGCCATTGAAACGGCATCTCTTTCAGAGGGGGTGGGGGGGGGCCTTAGGACTGAAGGCGATGAAATCTCGACCTAATTGCGAACCTATGAACGGGGGGGGTAGTTATTATGAGGAAGCATATTAATATGAATCAGGGCCAAACATGTTTAGTAGAAACAGGGGAACATATAAGTGTTCGTGTATTCTGGGTTCGGATTTCTATTGTTATAGGGTTAATTCATAGCAAGATCAGGCTAGTGTGATGTCGATTTGAGACTGTCGAGACGTTACGAAATTGTACAAAACCTCTAACAACAGAATACCAGGTACTTCGTATAATATACCCATATACCATTGCTACGGCACCGCCAGAACTCCACACTCACACTGCACACGGTCCATGCGACTACACATACACACAAAAGAGCAGAAACACTACTACTGTCTACTAAATGGAGTTGTAAGGACAGGTGGCTTCGGCGACTGCTGTCCATTTATTGGGAATCTCCAAACAAATGTGATTTCTGTTCGGAGACGATCTTCCAGCTGTGGGCTCTTGTCTGAACAACTTTTATTTTGAATTTTGGAACCCCATGGTGTGGTTATTTCATAATTATTGTTGGATTATTGTTGGAGCTACAGTAAGTACGTTATTGATACTATTATTTGCATTGTTGTTATTACACGCCATTGAGAGAAAAGAGGTATAAATAGTACCTGGTATATATTTATAGTACAAATATTTTGCCTTGAAAATTGATGTGATGCAGCACTGCTGTTAGTGCTACTTATGATTTATGTTTTAATAATGCCCCAACCCCC
>JBBMKB010062002.1:1935-15614 GCA_037833945.1 Alaria marginata
TTCTATGTCGCCGGTTCAGAAGTAGTGCGGATTACCCGTTGCAATGCCTGTGAAGTCGCTGCGCACAGATGCGAACGTCCAGAGGTGTAGCAGTATGCGGTGTACTGCGGGTGGCTGCCGTAGTTCCGATATTTCCGGTTGGCATATCTATATTGATGCTATAGGGGGACCCATACCGCACAACCAATCGACAACAATCCGCATTTGGTTGTGTCTCTTCTTGACATGTTACTTCGTATACGTGCAACTGTCTTGTTTTCAGACCGGGCACCATGCCCTTACTACACTCGTAGAGGAGCATCGTCACCAAGTTCTGCACGCGTCTCAGGTGACTAGCTGCTCAATCTAAGTGTACACTGTGAAATGTTCCCGGGTATTTGGAGCCGAGTCGTGGGGTAGAATACGACCTGGGTGGGGTAAGAGAGTTTCGCCAAGTTGTCGGGCCATCTCTTAGTTGACAAGAAAGGTCGTAGTCACGACAACGACAGCTTGCCGTTTTCGTATATCCAAAAATATTCTGTAATACGTCGTCAAACCATCTGCTTCGGAGTCACTTACGATGCGGCTGTAAATATTTGCTTTACCCAAGCTACGGAAGGGAGGGTATCCACATCTCCATTAATTCCGCGTGTACACCGAGCTTGCGGCTCTAACACGGACCTAAACACACCTTAATAGCGCAACGCAACTAGCAATCGCACGGCCATATGGATCGCATATTCTACCACCACAACAAAGATGTAGCAACTCGGGCGGGTGGGTTCGAGTCCCCGCAAAATAAGGCTCTACACGTGACCTCCTTACCGTAGGTTTGGTTGTCGGGACGCGCATGTACGACGATAGAGGTAGCACGGTTTAGCTGAGGCATGTTTTGAATGATGGGTCTCCTTAACACGAAATAGTTGGGAGGGGGCCCTGCCTATTTTGCAAAATTGTGAGTTGTGTTTATACCTACGGTTGGTCACGGGGTGTCTCTATCTGTTTGCCTTTCCAGTTTGCTTCAAAACTGTTTTTGGATGAGGTATGTAGAGCGCCTCCAGCGAGGAGCCTCATATTGAGCATTGGTACGTGCACCTCCACGGTGGCATCTGTTATCGGACTGCCACTAGATGGGGTGTGTTCGGTCAGTCCACGTCGCGTCGAATACGACAGCCCCCCAGCAGATGTCGTAGTATGTGGTCCATAGGTGGTGCTATCATTTGAAAACAACACCTTCGGATGTTGCGTACTAAAATCATGGGGTTTGTTTATTTCGCATACATATGCTGCATGTGGCTCTCTCGCAGCTGCGGATGAACTCGGCCATGTCCACGATGGACGGGTCGCGCTTGGTCACGTTCCGCGACAGTGGGTCTTGCTGGGGTGGCGGGGTCGGTAGGGCGCTGATGAGCTACGAACTCATGCAGGTGGGCTCCATTACTGCGACACTCCAGTAGTCAAAATATATCTATAAATATAACATTAATATCTACAGGTGTAATTCCCCAATAGTTCAAGGAAACGAACAGCAGACTTGTTGGTTGACAAATGCTAACACATTTTACCCCACACGGTTCGTGAATATACATATGTTTAAGGTCCGTGTCGACCTTGCAAAGCTTCCCTTATCTCTGTAGCCGTGGGGTTTGGTTTGCCTGTACGACATTATGAACACCATGTACAGTTTGTGGGGTCGTGGTAAATGTTGCTCTCTAGTATTAACTGCCGTTGATCGAGTTCACGCCGCGATTTTTGGACCTTTCGCAGAGTGATCAAGAATAGTCTCAAGGGGACTACCGTGAAGAAGAAAAGTAAATTGGGTGCGTATGGTAGTAGGGTGTTCGGGGCCGCTGTTATCAAGGCCAGCCAGGGGAGATAATACAGACTGTTTCTCGTTTTGGTTTTGAATTCCTACCTGGCATTTGAGTACACTCCGAAGAGAATGGTCTCATGATAATGCAGTATTGTGAAGAAACAATATACCACGCGTCAGGACGTCTCTCGAAATGGTCTTGTGTTTCACAGGCTCAAGATGCGACGAGGAGAGGGATCGGTGGCTGCGGACCAGAGGCCGCCAATACTTCCGGGAAGCCTCAACAGCCTGAGCCTACCACTCTCAAGAGCAGCAGAGACACCGGGTTCGTAACCGAGACGTAGCCACGTGACGGACACGCGGGGGGCGATCATAATCGCAAACGTATGTCACAGGTGTTCAGGGTTTCTCTGCCCTGGGGGATATAAATTGTTCATCGAATAAATAACTTTTATAAATGGTTTAATGTTAACCGACTGTGCAATGTTTTGGCCTAAGAATTATTAGCAAGTTACTTGTGAAACACAAATGGGGTTCAAACAACATCTTGTAAATTACCCTGTTGAGGAGTGTTTAGCGGTGATAAACGTACTGATCGGCCCACAACGTCAACCCCTGTCGTTTCATCGCACGCTGCAGATACTGGAGAGGACAACGGAAAATGGTTCCTTATGTTAACATATCCCCTACGAAATATGACGGGTGCTTGGTGCCCCGGGCATGCAACGCTTCCGAGAATCCCGATGAAACATCTTACGCTGGCAGGGTGTTGCGTAGGTTGTCTCTAGGCCTCGTCCATCGCTTTGGCCAGGCACAGTGCCGTTCAGTATATATGATGCCATACACGACTTTGGCCTCCATTCATTGACAGGCAGGGAGGATGCGCACCCTTGTAATGCGTTCCCACGACAACAGCAGCCACATAAACAGCTGAAGGCCAAACAGTGTGACTGACCAAGGCCAACGTGGCATGATCCGTTTTATTCTACCCTCAGGTCCACGTTTAGCCGAACGAAGCAGAGCCACCGAGAGAGAACCGCGGCAGAAGACGCCAACTCCCCGCTGGCGGTGCTACAGCTAGTGCCGGCAGCGTTCCTGCAAGAACACCTCACCCAGCGGTGCGCAGGCAGTATAGCTAGAACGGAGTATACAAATGTGAATGTAGTGTGCTTTTGTCATGACGACACGATTTACACTGTTCCATCTACACCCCCAATTTAAAACTAAACAGAGCGTATTCTCCAGTTATCGCCAATGCGAGGAAAACAAACAAATAACTGCAGTATAAAGTCTATATCATGCCGATGTATATAAAACACAAATGACTGGGGTAGAATTAGTCTACTTGTATGTCTCAAGAACCCAATAATATTTTCTGTTCTCTTTCCTTGTTGGTAAATACTATTTATTGGGGGGTTAGCGTAATTAATAAATTCATGACTTAGTCAAATAATAATTTACTATTTTTATTGTTTGAGGTGGGGGGGGGGTGGTTGTTGGCAATTTCTTGGGTTTAGCGCAACAGGGACGCAATATAACAGTATATGGTACATCATATAATACGTGCATTCAGAGTACTTTTCTGGACAACAAGAAACCGAATTGCTTTCAGTTAGAGGTTCTGCCAACCAGCGTTTCTAACCATTTGCACCCGCCCATCGGCACATGCTACTTTAATCAGTATACATAACACAATTAGTATTTGACTTCTGAGGCTCCTCACTTGGAGAGCTCAATCTACCCCACCCGAACCCTGGTTATGAGCAAACTGAAGGTGGAATCCGATGGCCAAACCCATGGTGTAGGTATATATATATGTGCATTCATGTTGCAAAACAGGAAATACATTCCGATGATATTGGGTTAAGGAGGCCTCGTCAATCAAAAAACAATATTGCAGAAAAGTGCTACCTCTATCGTAGCACGCATCTATTTGATTTATTCTACAACATATTTGTGAACGGTCTCTGTACTCGGGGGCAAATGGTACCGGTTCAGCACGATACATTGTCTTCGGCGTTGCGCAAATGCGTGGATCTACCAGGACCCCCATCAACCAGGCTTCAATCGAAACTTGAAAAAACGATTTCACACTGGCGTTTCGGTTCCCGTCCCCGAGAGTAATTTCGATATGTTTAGCGAAGACCCTACCGCAAGGAGTTCGTTTCTATACTGTTCGAGAATTAGCTACTGTGAACGATAAGCTCAAAACTAAATATGGTTCGCTGTCAGTGGGAGGCAATCGCCCTCTCTAGCAGTAGTACTCGAACCAGCACGTGATTCGCTTAAATCTAGCGCGTTGGCGTTCCATGACCACAGAATAGAACAGGAAGGCCGACAATACTGTTGTAAGATTAGCATCTGTGCGTTTCCCGTTCCTCCACAGGGACGCCAAGAATCTGGAGGACCTGCAAGAGATTGTTCTCGACGAAGGGAGACGTCCGAAGGCCCTCCTTCACGGTGAGATGTATGAGAAATGTGACGCTTGTGTCACCGTAATGCTTGGGTTTACCTGGATGAGTGGGTGCAATATCGCCATAACGAGACGCTTGATATACTCGGCAGCACACAGTTACGCCCGGCCATACGTTGCACATGTTGCTTAGATGTGGGCTTCTGCTGAGATTGAAAGACATATCCTACTGCTAGAGCGCTTTAAATCGTGTAAAGAGGTACCCATTTTCTTAGAACCCGATTCGTATCATACTTCAAGTAAGTCAAACATTAGTATGTAATCGTTAGGTACACAGCCTACACAAGACACATTGCTACCGGTAAGTTAACCTTCAATGCGTATCCGACTTTGCTTACGATATAGACGCCCTAACGTCGGTTGTCGGGTGATATGTAAGGTACTACAAGTGAGGAGGTCAACCATAGTTGTCCCACGGTAGGGGCGTGCACACTTAGTATTGTTCCGGAGCTCCTAACATCAGGAGCTCAATAATTCACCCGAGACAAAGGTTTTTGAAGACGTTTGCTTACGCAACGGGTCCACCCAAGACGTTTATATGCGCTGGTCCTAAAAACAAATACATACTCGTACGAGTATCATACCAAAGAACCGGTAGTTCCTCACGTGAGAAGCTCAGCCGGTCAGACACTTTCTGGCCCAAAACGTGCAAACCCTACACCGTGAGATGACTTAACAATCAATACCTGGTAGGTGACATCCCTTCCGTTCTACACGTTCTGAGCGCGCCTCATATGTACCCTGGTACAACTATTTTTTGGCGTTGTCATCGCAATCGCCAGGGCGCGGAAGCGTTTTCCTGTGCAGCGACGAAAGAATTGTCGTTACGGCGAACGACATTGACAAAGTTGTTGGAAGGCTTGAATTTGAGGGGAAGTTTGGAGACGACAACCGAGCCGGCTTCCCTGGCCAGCTACACCGGGTCAGCGTCTTGAGGGGGAGGCAGGTAAACCGCGACCGCCCTGGGGGTTGTACCATTGTTGCGCGAGGAATCGATATGGCACTCTACAGCATATGCGGGTGTACCTTGCTTGGGGGGCTGAATACCTGGTAGATATTTACATGGTTCTAAATATATGCGGAGACTGTCTATTGTGTATTCATTCGAGCGAGCGCATCGCGAGCTGTTGTCACGATTTGAATGCAATCGTCATCCGGAGTTAATGAGTCTTCGGCGTTATATGAAACAAGTGTTGATGCTGTATCCGATTGTCAATCGCTTAAGTTCGAATGCATACAAGACGCAGACTCCGTTATAACCAACAAACGTTCAAACCTGGCTAGGACCGGTCATTATGGGTACTGCAATTGGAGCTACCATTGTTCGTCAAGCTCTGTCGCTAGCCTAGACCTGTCCATCAAGTGAACGGTATGTGTATCCTGTTCTCTCGTCACGCCGCTCTAACTCGAACGTAGAACTCGCAAATCTTCGGTGTGACTCTTCGGATCGGGAGGTTTTTCAAAGGCATCGGCGGGATCATCGACGACATACTCTTTCGTGTGGTGGGCTCCCCCGGTGAGAAACTCCTTTTTCTATCCCCGCACGACGATTTTCTTCAGCTATCTCACGTCAGTCCGATTGTGGTTGTCCGGGGTGTTCTTGACCGTTTTGGAGCAGCTACGACGCGACCAGACGCTACGGAAGGGTGCTACCCCGATTTCCACGACCCAGCTCAGCCCACTCGCACCAATAGCTCCCCGTGTTCGTGCTACGTTAGGCTAAGTAATGGTACAGTAGCACCTTTTGTTCATTTGCTATCTTGGTGGTGGGGGCTCCTTAACCCAAAATCGTCCGAATATCATTTTGTTTATGTTATGCAATATAGTTTTTGGGGTACGCCTAGGCCAAAGGGTTGTTCATCGTATATTGTTTAATTCACATTCACTCGGAATCAGGCTTTTGGGTGACCTCGAGTGGGGAGATCCCCAAAACAAAACGGTGATAGTATACTGATAACAGTACCGTAGCATGTGTCTCCTGTCTTACTTTAAACGAGAACTTACACATTTGATCTAATTACGCAGTGTACCTAAGAAATAGCAAACCGTTTCCTTCCCGTCAATATTCAACATAAACCGAAAATAACAACTAAAAGGGGTGATGTAGCTGCTCGAGCGAGTGACTCTGACCCGCTGACAAACGCAGTTTCAAAGACGACCCCCCTATCTCGGCCGTGGCCATGTATGTGTTCTTTTAAAAGTCATGCAGATGCTTGGAAATTCATCGTAACTCCACGTATTGTTCGCGACACAAACTCAGACGAATACATTGGTCGACGTCAAATAAATATTGGAGAGGATACCGAAGACAAAACGAGGGGTGTGTTGACAATGTGCCTGCGTTACTACTGTGATAGTTCAGTTTGAGATTGTACGTGGGTTTGATCGACCTTGACGCCGTTACTGCCTAATGCCGTATCGAAACGCTGATTATTAGACCCAGAATATTCATACTGTATAATGATATAATGATATTGAGCAACGTCCTGCGCTTGCCGGAACCGTCGTAGTGTGCGCTACTCGTTCTGCTCTGGCCGCCTAACCCACTACATGTTATAAAACGACGAAACACCAGGCACTCCGCGGCGCGCGGCCTCCATCTTGATCTTGGGAGAGCCCGGGTCCGGGAAGACAACAGTGATCCGGCAAGGTCTCCGCCCAACAGGTCCGGGAGAAAACAATCGGGGTAGAAGAAACTTTGGCTTAAAATATAAATATGTGACGCTATTAGCGCTTACTGTTATCTACGTAGGGGTGTATAGCGCAATGTTTGTTTGGGAGGCTCCCCACTACGAGAGGCCTATGCAGCACCCAAAATAACTGAGTTTGACGAACATATGAACAGGCGCAGCGCCATGAAAAATCCCACGGGGCTGACACACGCTACGATAGAGGTATATAAATAGCACGTTTTCGCTCAGATACTTCATGAACGACGGCGTTCTCTACCTCAATACCGTCGGAAATAATGTCATTGTTGTTTTGCAATGTTGGTTGTTGTATACCAAGGCTGTGGGAGTGTTTGTCGCGTTACACTGTAATTGTCTCTCGCAGTTTGGGCTTGGGTGAGGCAAAACGAAACTCAAAACATGAGGAGTCCATGCTAAAAATGCGTACGACTTCTACCGAAGCAAGCTTTGCCCAGGGTTAAAGTCGAATTGTTAGTTTTTATCGCGACAGTGTTACGTAGGTAGTTCTTCAGCTGAGAAGCCACGAGACCGATCGGCTGTTAGACGGACTATTTATCTGCACCGGAGCTCGGCAAGTAGAAACGACTACCGCTGTAGTCGCCTCCATCCGACTATATTCCTGCATTGTACCGCTCCCTCGCTTCATTTTCCACATGTATGTACCCACCGACAACGGTTAAGAGAGGAGCAACGCCTCAAGAAGAGTAGCATGTTCCGGTCTAAACTGTCTTTGATGGACGCGGCTTGCTGCATAGTCCTTTGCTATGGTAGGAGTGCTTGAGGATGACTAACCTGCCTTTGAAAAACAAGCAACGCGCAACAAGGCAAACAATCACCCTGACCTCTATACTATCGCTCCCTCGTCTTTTCAACATCGTCGCTATGAGGTGTACATCGACCACAGCTGTAAAGGCGGATTGATCATCGACCCATGCACAACATGCACCTGCCTTCGAGAAACAACTAAAGCGCAACACGGTGAACAATCGCCTAGGCCCATATTTGGTGTACATCGATCACAGCTGCATAAACGAAACAACCTTAGACCGATGCAACATAGTTTCTCGGTTGAGAATTCTCCCCGTCATTCACAAACGTTCAGAGGCCCAAACGTGATTCTCCTGTCCTATCACGGGTTACGACAAAATATCCTCGTTTTGTTTCCGGTAGATGTTTTAATTTCATGCTGTCGTTGCTACCCTATGCATTGCTTTTATACACCTTTTCGTTTTTTTTTATGTAGTTAGGCATGTCGATAGACGCCATTTTCGTATATGAACGATGTTTTGACATGTTGCTGCTGCCCATACCGTGCGCTGTTAGACGGTGATGATCGTGGACACCAGCAACGAGATCGCGGGCGATGGTGCCATTCCCCACCAGGAGGCCATAGGGGAGAGCAGAAGAATCATGGTCCCACAAAGGGCATACCAGCACAGGTACTCAATAGCTTAGAAAGCCCGTCGTTCTTACGACGTAGATAATGCAACTTCTTGCGAGTGGCCATTCCTTGCGCTTTTGCGCTCCCTCGTATGTCCACTGTAGGTTTGGTTGGTCACTACTGCGGGGTACATTCTTTACGCGGTTCTTAGATGTGCGTCCAGAAAGGAAGCCATAGGATACGCCTGTTTTGACGTCGTAGTTGCTGTATATGTCCTTCGTTAATTCCGTTGCCTTTGCCGTGCATAAAAAAAGATGGTAAGTGTGAATACGTCCGAGTCTAGTCGGGGGCGTGCACCGGGTATCACGCAATACAAAGTACCATATACGCGGATGTTCTTGTCGTAGGCCTTCATAAGATGTTCGTCCTCCTGAGCTTGTGGCGTTCAAATTTCATCAACTTACCAGCGTTTAAAAATCACGACGTTCTGCCAAACGCGTATGTTACAGCCTGCGCCGACCGTGGCCGACACGGTTCTTAACTTATAATATAAACATTGGGCAACGAATACACACCGCTACGGATTGGCGCCAAAGTGTATTGAACAAAATTGAGTGTTGTTTTCCCTTGTATTCAGCTGTGTGCATACTGCATTCTTGAATTTCTCGTTTCGCCTGTCGCATCTTTCTAAAATGGAAACCCTAAAACGCGTAGTATAAGGCAAACACCATTTCAGAGCCCCGACATTGTCGTTTCGTGCCGTTCCCCTGCACTGTACATTGCAAATAGGATCATGACGGAGGCTCTCCAGAACCACACTCCTCAGACGATCGTCGTCGACGAGATATCTAACAAGCTGGAGGCAAGGGCATGCCTCGATATCAAGGCCAGGTAAGGACGACCTCCGCGGGTGGCAGCTTTTCCACATAGTACTGCAATAACGTTCCATATAAGGCTTATTGCTACCACCACGAGCTTGTGCGCTACTACTTTCTACCGCAAACACCAGCAATGATGAGGCCAGACTAAAGTGTTCGCAACACACAACCGGAACATTTCCCGGACTGTGCGCAAGACGTCGTCGGACTGTGCGCATGACATCATCGGTAACGTGCACGTCAGGGTTTCCACGGACAGCAGAGACTATCAAACGACAGCGGCTGCGATATATATAGACTTCATGATATTGAATACATACACAATACATCAATTATTTTGAATCCCCGGACATCGACAAAGCTACGTTAGACGTACTGTAGCCTTGTTCGGTAAAATAATATTCCTCGACGACGGGGGTCCATACCCCTATCTGATAATATATGTAGGAATGCCAATTTTTGGTTGCAACATAGTCGGTATATTTTTCGTGGGCGATGAGTTAGCTATTCGGGCTGCCCAGGCAGTTCACTCAACAGCAGTTTTCGTGTGACTCATCAATGGCTTGGAAACCTCCGACTGAAAAGGTCTAAAAAATGCTTTGTAGCGTGTGTCGACAGGAGACAACTAGTCCTACTGAACGGCCCGATATAGTAGTGTATCAGGCATTCTAGGCGAGTCCATTCAACACGCAAAAATTCATTTGCGTGTGTTGGTAGGGAGACAAACAGTGAGCTACGAGACGAAGCAACTCCCGCTCTATCATTTTTTCCCTTCTGTTGTCATCCGCACCCAGGGGTGTTCGTGTAGTTGCAAGCGCCCACGGAGACTTCCAGTCCCTTCTCCGGAACCCTGAACTCAGCACGCTACTCGGGGGAACCGCTAGCGTGACTGTAGGCGACGGGATAGCCAGGGCCAACGGAGGCCAGAAGGTCAGATATCAAGGAGCGTGCTAGGATAAGTGTATTTTATAGCACGGTTTAGCTAAACATTGTTTCTGAACGGCGGGGCTCCTTCACCCGGAATCGTTGGATCGTCTTTGTTCTATTTTTTCATACTGTTTGTTGAATGAGTTATTCCAAGGCCATGGGGCTGTTCATCGGGTTGCATTTTCCGTTCTTATCAACGTTTTGTTTGTGTGCGGTATACCGCCTCTCAGGGGCAAGAGCCTAAACCTTTTAAAGTGACTACCTGGCGTTTTATTGTTTCATGTAGCGTGCCTCATATACAAATGATGCCATATTTGGCCGAGAGTGTTATCAAGTTTCCTCAGGTATCCCTTCTCGTTCGTGTCGTCGTTCTCATATATTGTACCACATGAGAGCGCGTGTCAGCCATGCTATCGACATACACATTCATTGGGCAACGGCTGCAGTAGGGTGGTAACCCCCATTTTCGCCAAAAGTTTAGACAAAACGTGCAAGGGGTTCTGCGTCTTGTTCATGAACGTCCCTGGATGTACTTCGTTGGAAATCGTGCTGGGTATGCTTCATTGGCGCGGCGTGAACAAACACCTCCATGGTTTCAGTTCATATAACAAACCCGAAACGGACACATTCTACGATAGAAGTTCACCCTTGTTTTTCTGAAGCTCCTCACTTGATGAGCTCTATGCTTCACCAAAAAAATGTTTTTGAGCAAACTGAAAGGTGCAATCCGATAAACAAACCCGTGGCCCATCTATACAAAATAAAACGATATTTTAAAAAATAGAACGACATTCCGAAGATTTTGGGTTAAGGAGCCCCGTCATCCAGAAAATCAAAACGCCCAAACGTACCACCTCTACCGTAGAACGCGTCAACGCACAAAGCCGTAAGGCTGCAAGTGAATGCAGTAGCTTCTTGCGCTAGTGGCTCTACGACGCTGAAAAACAGAGGCATTTAAAGTGACCCCACTACCGTTGTCTTGGTCACATTAATTCGAATATATATGTATAGCATAAGTTGGAGCGTTCCACAGCCGTCAAATGTTTCCCCTAAAATCGAGGTTTATAGTTTCCGCGCACATAATGTTTAGCACCACCCTGTTGAGGCTCGTACTAGCTAGCACTAAGGGGAACCGCCGACCTAAATATTTCATTGGGACATACACACGTTTTTATGCGCGCGATCGGAGTATCACACACAGCTTGCAAATAGGAGTTTCGGTCAAATTTTCGATGTCACAGCTTTAGTGTATTTTCATTCTTCCAAAATATACCTGCTACACGCCGCCGCCTACTTTCTCCCTCTCCAGCTGCATAAACCATTGAACTACTTCATGTTAACTTCTCACGCTATCGGAGGCAGGAACACGATAGACCTGCGTAGCTAGTAATGGGTTTTTTACACCAATTGCAAACTCATGCGAGCTTTCCTCATCGGCCGTGTGGACGTAAACTATGCACCTCGCATAACATATTTCGAGCTCAAATTCTGCTCGAGCTTAAAACGATTGGATAAGTACGCGTGTTTTAGTTCAAACGTCACGGGCCCGCAATACATCGAAATTCTGCCGGGAAAGGTACGACCGTGGTCCATCATCATACGCGCCTACTGGCTCGTTGGCTTATTCGCTAAAGTGTAGAAGTATTTCACGGTAACGCCGCCACCGGAAACACATGATTCCCGGTGATGTATCCCGTTCTAAAGCAGACACCCCCGGATGAAAATGTCTCTTCAGGTCCAAACCCAGCGAGTCGGCGCCCCCGTGTTTGACGTGATTGTCGAGCTCACGCCTGGGAAGGCGGGCACGTGGTCCATCATCAAGAACGTCGCGGGTGCTGTCGACGCGTTCCTTGGCGGTGGTTCATACGAGGTTGAGCGCAGAACCCGTACGGACCACACCTCACACCCAGCAAGCAAGGTGCGGTCGGTCATGATTAGTTGCAAGCTAGACGCGTTCCCCGGCCTGTCTCGTGTCTAAGGACATATTCCATAAACCGATTTCGTCGTGCATTAGGTCGCCCCCGGTAAGATTGAAACTAATGTGGGTACCTGCCCCCCTCCATCGGTTGTTCACTGGGAGTATGTTGTGCGCCGCGGGTAACCGAACGTCTTTGAACAATCACCTAAATATGTACCAAGTTGGCATGCATGTACAATTTGGTCGACGACTATAGAAGATAATCATTTGAAATGTTGGGTTGACACCGATCGTTTTCGGTCTGGGAGCTATTTCAATATTCCAGGATAGAACATCATTCCGTTCATAGGTCGATGTTGGCGTCATCCTAGGTACCTGGTAAAGGCTAGGTCGATCCGTTCGGGCCGGTCTGTGCGGCAATCGGCAACTACCCAACTGTTTGTCCAGCCTCGGGGATTCGAGGGTAAACATAATATATATATGTATGTTTCGTTGACTCGTTGTGGTTACGGTTTGGACGTGAGGATGACACCAATATTGCCCAGACCAGACCAACTACAAAGGAAAACCCACGGCGTTGCTCGCCGGAAATATGTCAACTCGCTTCCAAAAATACGATTTTAAAACCTAATATTATGGTTTTAAAAGTTCCTGTGTTCTGCGATGCGTCACCTGAAAGCATCACAAGCTCTTTCCACTCTGTATTGTACTGTAATCACTGGATAGATCATTTTTTAGTTCGCCAACAAGTATCCCGCCCCCCCCGACGAGCTGATTTCCTGTTGCCCAGAGAATCCATGGTGGTTCTAGGGGGCACTCCATTATCATTGCGTCCGCCCGAAATATCTCGTTACACCACCACAGCCGCTCAGGCCTCGTGCTCTCAGATGCATACGAGGCATTGAACAAGCACATTCCAATCTAGACAGGTTTAAACTGTTGGCTTTTCAAACACCCCAAGGGTTTTTACCGTCGCTCTGTAACTCGATTCTCATCACGATGGCGCCGTCTTCCCCCTCTGCTGCGACACTC
Source organism: Alaria marginata (assembly GCA_037833945.1). NCBI lineage: Eukaryota > Phaeophyceae > Laminariales > Alariaceae > Alaria > Alaria marginata. The sequence goes on from JBBMKB010062002.1 coordinate 15,027, forward strand.
CTCTGTAACCAGGATTCTACATTCTCCGAGGATGTGACGTTTCGGCTGGCGTACGGGCACGAGTCCGAAATAAGCCATTTTTTCTAGTGCACCTATCAATCATAAAATCGGGCATCATATAGTTGTGCTTGGAGGCCGGTTGTGGTAGTACCTGTTTTGTCAAAGTGATGATGCGTGTCGGGGCTCTGACTCAGTGATAAGACCTGTGGAGTGTCTGTAAAGATATCATGTGATCAGAAGAAAGGGTAAGATAGTCTGGAAAAAGGCGCTTGAGGCTAAAAGGTAGAAAACAAAGAAGAGAAAGAAGATAATAATAATTGAGAAGAAAAAAGAAGGAATGGAAAGGAGAGGGATTACGGAGTAAGGAGTGATCGAGGTGGGCGAGACGGTCAGCAGATAATCCCCGGGAAATACCCATGCTACGAGCAGATGTGCTCTTTTAGGTTGTCGTGCTGGCCGACAGTTCCTCCTATAGTAACGTTTCATGCAATGTCCTCTGGGTCTTCTTGCATCGCCGGACGTGCGAGGCACGAATTGGCGAATGACTACCGCCGTGGCGACTATTAATAGGTGTGGCGTATCATGTAT
>JBBMKB010062113.1:0-15610 GCA_037833945.1 Alaria marginata
CGTATTATTTTTCTGTTTTTCGGTTTATATAACACTGTTTGGTACCTGGTAGCTCTTTGTGAGGGTGGGTCCACCCAAACACCGCCGGAAATGACCTTCACAACGCCCTCGTCACGCAACACCTTGACTGCAACGCCTGCTTTACACACAACTTTGCGCCCGAGACGAGAAGCGAGAAACAGCACGCTTTGCATTGCTATGCACTGTATGAACTATACCTGCAGCTGGGTCACGTATGCAGAACGACCGACATTTCGGTGCGATATAATAATTTAAAGTGAGCTGTAACTCCAGGGTTATCGTACAATTCAGAAGTTCGGGAACCGTTCTTTGAGGGTGTACATCTCCCAAATCCCAACCCAGTGTGGCCGTGCAGTGCAGACGCAGATACACGGAACGGAGCGCTGTATCTCCAAAGGCAGGTCCCCATCCTTCGCTGTAAATTTTCCGCCATTCGCCCCCCCCCCGCCCGCACATTTGTAGGTGTTATGGAATTGGATGATTCGGAGATACACCTTGACGGCCGTACCTCATTTACGGACAACGGATGCCTCCGCTCTGGAGGTGAGTGCACTGCCGAATTTAGTAGGCCACGACTGGCGGCTAAGGATTACCTGTGTCCGACATGCCTGTTATTTCTAGCTTGCTGCAGACGGAGGCAATGGTGTAAAGAGCGCACACCGCCTTTTCCCGTTTTCATTTTGTTTCCGTTCAAAACAGGGCCTAGAGGCATCCAAAGGTAGGGGTGCAGCAGAAGTGTCAGAGCTCCTAACACGAGGAACTTCATATCTGACCCGGAACATGACTCCGAAGACATTCGTTGAAGCCAACCCGACCAACCGTTTTATGGGGTTGTCTAAAACAATATACTAGTAAATATATTCTACTCGCTGGTGATTCCTCACTTGGTAAGCTCAACCGGTCCGGGACATTCGGCCGAAAACGTGCAACCCCTAACGTGAGATGACTCCTTATTTTGCTGTCTTTTGCGCAGCCTCACGAGAAATGTGTGACACCCTTTCTTCTTGGCGGTGCGTTTCGCCAACCCGACGAGCTGAACCATATTATGTCACTCGCGAGAGCGGCTCTGAATCGACGAGGAAACAAATTTCGGAGCTTGATCTCCCTACCGTCTCTCATATTCTGTTACAAAGGGTCTTGAAATATTTGAACTGGTCGAGCCTCGGTTCGTTTCTCCCCTCGATCCATATAAATGATACGGATTACTGTATGAATGATACTCGCTTTGACACATGCTAGACGATAGAGGTTGCACCTTTGGGCCCTATACTTCTGACTGACCGGTTTCCCAAACGAGAAAACTACGCAATACATTTGACAGCCTCTTTTGCTTCATAATCAATTAGCCATGCACCTGATTGATCCCCGGAGATATTATAATCGGGCGGAGAAACCCTTTTTTTGTGATTCTAGTTGTGGACGAGGTAATAAGCTTCTCATGTGAGAGCCCTGGAAATATGTTAGATGGATCTCGGCCCTATCCTTGGTCTTTCAAACGTTATCGCTTGCTTACGGAACACTGCCCCCCTCATTCCTCCGCCGAACCCCCCTGGCGTTTGCATCGTTTAACAAAGTCGCGGTAAACATGCCATGCACTGCTTGAGCTACAAAGACAACCAGCATTCATTTTTTGTTTTTTTGCGACAGACCGGATGGAGCGCCTTAACTCCGCGCAAGGCGGGCGACCATTACGCGTAGTTTGTATATAGTACGGCACCCAGTAGACAGTTGTAGAGTTATACCCATTGCTGTTTCTGGAAGGGCACACAGCAGACATTGTTCTTGACTATTAATAATACGAAGCTATCATGTGCATGTACCAACGAATGCTTAAAATGCCCAAGCCTGACTCATGAGTAAATCAAAGTAGCACGCAGCTCACCCTAAGGAATCATGCGGCACGGGGAACGGCTAACGGCACTTCTCGCTTGGTACGAACATTTTCTGCCTGTTTCTAATAAACCTTGCGTGCCCCGTCCCGGAATTGTAGGGATAGAGCTGTCCGCGTTCATAACGAGTTGGGCAGTAAAATAAAATAATCACGCACACCTCCGTTTCTCCAATGTGTTGGAGTAGGAAATGAATAAAGTGGACGAATGTGACATGGAACAGTTTGGTGCACAAACATTCAGCGACCAAATGATCGCTATCGTAAGAGATTGACGACGGCCACAGAACACAAAGCAGTTTAAACATATACCAGGTACGGTACAGGCCCAACCTATATTTATGATGCACCTGACTTGAAGCATTAGGCCACATACGGAAAACCGGATGATACGCTCAACTGAGATTGAGACGTGTCTACTCGGAGTAGAACGAAACTGTGTCTCGAAAAGGTTTCGTGGTAAACGACCAAACGATTAAAACATGCCAGAAATGGTTACCCCCCCTCCAACTACTCTTCCATCTCAATTTGATAATACTGACGATGTTCTTCCCACCGTACCGCTACCCGTAACGCCTCCCTCCCACTGCTCCTGCCACAGGCGTGTTTTATGTGGGTGGGACGAGCATATACGTCGCCGGCGAAACGGATTTCAGCTACAACGCAGCGGAGTTTGACGGAGGTAAAACTGTAGGAATGTTGGTCTTGCCCTCGTACGGGTTCAATCGATCAAGCGTGGACAATCTTTGCCATCTCGAAGGCAGTTAACTGTTTAAACGGTCACCTCCGGCCTCCAATTCACGGTGGGAATCCGCGCAGCGTTCACCGCTCTTGATGCTGCATTTTATCGCGTGAAATGGTTGGTTCATCGGGCTCGTGGAGGTCTTGCCTCTCTCGACCCTTAGGTCACTAGAAAAGATACACCGCCACAGAGAAGACATGCGACGTTAAGTTTGCACATGATTCATCCCACGGTAGGAGTGCAGCAATAAGTCCCTGAGCTCCTGGCATGAGGAGGTCAAAATCTCACCCTCAACATGACTTCCAAGACTTTCGTTCGCGCAACTCGACCAACATTCCTATGCACTAATCTTAAACCAAATACACCCGTAAAACAATCATGCACCAGCCGGCACAGTTCCTCTCTTCAGGAACGTTTGACCCCAAAACGTGCAACCCCTGCCGTGGGATGACTCACATACTGTTTCTGAGGATCGTCGCCGGAGGAGCTCTATACGCCTGTTTGAATAAACGCGCAGGTGCAAATAGACGAGCCATCCCATGTCATTCCAATACGTATTTATCGAAGCATATATTGTAGTTAAAAACCACTATTTTATTTTAAAAATATTGGCTAGTTCCTTGGTTAAGGGGCCCTGTCAGGCAGATTTAGCCTTAGTAACAAGATCTACCGCTATCGTAGCTGGCGTCCGTTTTATACGCTTAAGCCTGCTCACACGTTTTAATGCGCCCACATGCAGGTGTCGTGCATCTTCACAAAGCCAGTGCCCTGAACATCACTGGAGACAGTTCCTTTAAGAACAACTCGGCATCGAATTCTGGAGGTGGGGTTTACGGTGGAATATGGTGCCTTCCACGAAATAAATAGCACTTACTTGTCGGCCTGTTTCTTTTTGACTTTTTGGACTGCTCAACTCAATATTGTCGAAACGATGTTGTTTAAATAACACATATATGGTGTTATGCCCATAATATGTGAAGGGGTTGGGGATCGGGTTCTATGTTGATTTTCCTCTAAATCGTTTTCTTTATTTATATAGTATATAGTATAGGGTATGTATACAACTTCTCAAATGAGGAGCCTCCAAGACAGCATGGCGTTACAGCAGTTCAGTAGTATGCGTCACATCCTTCGCCTGATTTTCTTGGCTTTCCGTGGCTTTCACACAGCGAAATAACTGCCTGGAAGATTTCGTTCTTCAAAAGCTTGTCCAGATAGGTCAACACAAGAAGAAGGATTTTCCATTTTCGAGGGAGACGATAAATGAGGCGGCCTTACCACTATAGCATCGATATTTCATCGTTATTTTGCAGACGTTGGCCTCCACCTTGAAACGTTGGTCTCTGGCGTTGGTTGAGGAACACGGAGTGTGTCGACATTATTTTGACGCCAGCAATGATCAGCTCAACTCTTAACCGAAATATATTCCCATTTTATAGATTGTACTCCATTCCCGCAAGGGCTTTTCTGCATGGAGTGAAAGGTTCAGCCGTCATGTTGTTGCCAATGCTTGAAACTGAAACCCCACCAAGACAGTCGTGGAACTGTCTCCAGGTTGGTACTACGCTTCCACAAGCTCTGACGTTCTAGATTCGCCCAACATGATGCGAAAGTTACAACAGCGTTGTTGAACTTGCTTCAACACGAAAGCTCACGAAGGCAATCGCAGAATGTTTAGCCGGCATGTTGTTGGATATGTTTCCGTGTGAAAACACATGAAAAAAACATCGCAAAATAGAGCGATTGGCCGTCATGTTCTTGCATCTGTAAAACTATGAACACTCGAAACGGCAATCCGAAATGCTGTGCGTTAGCAATCATGTTGATTGTTTTTTGTTTCTTCATGGGAAAGCACGAGAGCAATAGTTTTATGTAAACCCCAGCCGACGTACTGTTGCGTTCGTTCTAAAATGATATCTCGGGAACGCAATCGCATTGCTTACGCTGTGCTGATCATGTTCTTGTGTTTGTGTATACTTAAAAAATCACCAATGAAATATCATAGCTTGAGCTGTAGCCGTCGAGTTGTTGCCTTTGTTTTAAGATGATGACGTTTCCCGAAGGCATTCGCCACATATTCCCTGGATGGTGTTCAGCCTTCGGGTTGTTTCCCCTGTTCAGAAACGAAAACTCAAGAAATCAAAATGTAAAGTTCTTCATTTGTTTTTGGCGGACACGTTGGTTCGTTTGTGCCAAACACGAAAACTCACGAAGGCCATCGCTAAATTTCTCTCTCTCCCCAGGCGTTTTTTATGCTTCCTTAGCTTCGACGTTCTACATTGGCGGCGAAACGGATTTTTCACGAAACACAGCGGGCGCCGACGGAGGTGAGGAGAGTTAGCTATATTCGTTAATTTTGATGTAAAACGTGAAGCAAACGGTGTACTTCCAATCACAGACTTAAATATCAGGAACAGAAAGGGGGAATTTAGAGGTTTAGGAGTTGAGATGTCCGTACGAAAACCGTTCGATTTGACGAAACTGTGTCAATACTAGTTTCGTTACGGACATGACTCATTTTGAAGATTAAACCAAAATGATGCACTGAGACTATTACGGGGGAACGTAGTTTGTAGGACCAAATATTGGTAGTTAAAATGGAAAAATATTTAGGTTTTTGTGTCTACCCTACGTCCAATTAACTACGTTCCCCCGTAATAGAACGTGAACCGATCGCCCCTGTGGTATGATGGTTAACCTCAAACACTAGTAAGATTAGAGTCGGGGGTTCACATTTCGGTACGGAGAATTTTGTTTCGAGCGACACCAACTGCGAAGAGGGTGAAGTAGCGTGGGTTAGAGTTATTTTAAGGTAAGGGGTGGAGGGGGAAGAGAGCATGCCTAGGTACCGCGGATCTGAGCTACGTCGAGGGAGGGAAACTAAGAAATACTAACTGCGAAATAAATAGATGGGATGAGCGAAATATCAAAAACAATATATATATATATGTATGAAACATATATTTTGTATCAGTACTAACTGCCGCAATTAGGCGTTTGTTTCAAACAGTTCGCCACGAAAACCTTGGTGGCTAACAAAATGTGACTGTACCTGGTGCATTCCAACTTCAGAAGCGATGCCGTTTTTGCAGTCAACACAAGCGCCGCCAACGAAGTTAAGCAAATTCACCGAAAGCCTGTTGCATTTTTACTAAAACGTGTAAATGTTCGAAACCAACATCGTTTTTGGACTAAATCCTCAAGTTATAAACATGTATGCGCTTCATTCGTGTATGGGAACAGGTGGCAATACCACCGACATGCTTTATTGGTATGCCGATCAAGTCTATGTGCACGTACAGCTAATCGACTTCCATCTATCAAACTAGGCATTATATATGTGATATGGGTGTGCGAACTGCGAAGCGCTCGACATGAATGCGCGAAATTCGCGGCATGCATGCGTACCCGGAGTCCTCGTATGGGACAATGTGACGGTAACAAGACGATTTGTTGACGTCTTCTTCTACGGGGGACCATCGTAAATAGGACCAAATATTGTTCGTAAAAATAGGTAAATATATAGCTTTTTGAGTGTACCGTAGATCTTGTTTTTTATGGCCCCCCGTAAATAGGATATGAGTATCAATTTTTCGCCAACGCATTTCCTCGATGACGGGGTTCCGTATTAATCCACAATAATCCGAATATCGCATTTAGTTGCAATGGTACGCGCTGTGTTCCTGAGCCGGGTTTTTTTTCATCGGAGTTCTCTTCGATTTGTTTCAAAACAGTGTCTTGGATGAGGTGTTAAGGTCATCAAGTGAATACCATAAAGGTAAACCTCTACCGGAGCGTGCATCCTGTTGCGTTTGCATTTCGACGGGATCCGCGTATCCACAGACAGTGAGTCGACTCACGTCTTCGATTTCATTTTGTTTAAAATATATTTTTCGTGGTCGGGATGTGATATTGTGAGATACTATTATCCGTACGAATGCGCAGAGTCTTCGACGTCTCGGCGCAAGATTCTCGACACCTGTACGCGGAGTGCGCGTCTACACAACAACGCGTTGCCTGTGTTGGCGTACACACAGGCGCCACTCTTAAAGCGAACTGGCATCCTACAGCAGCGTCATGCATACCACGATTATGTTCTACGAGATGGTCGGCGATGCCAACACGTTTGTCGTATCTGTCTTCGCACAGGTGTCATCTGTACCTACAGCGAATCAATCACCCACATCGACGATCTCACAAGATTTTCCCACAACGAGGCCAAGTGGCGAGGAGGTGAGACGTACAACGGTTCATTGACTCAATTTTTGCTCTTTTTCGCGCATGGTATGATCGGTTAGGCTAGCACATTTTCGCAAGAAAGTGTTTGTCTTGAGGCGCTCCCCAACTAAGGGATTACCCAACATCGTTAGAACCATAATTTCGTTTTCGTGACGTGGACGAAAGTACATAAAATAATATTTGTCCAGCTAGGAACAATAACAAAGACGTTTTCGAAAACAGGTTTTGGGTGAGGTGTAGAGCTACCCAGGTGCGAGCCTCATCCACGTTTGGTTGAGCACCCCTCCGTATAGGAGCATGATTTGTTTATCGAAAATGTAGGATATCATTTTGCAGCTTAAGAATGACCAGACCTATTGCACACCGTCCCACCGACACACATCGTTTCACTGTTCGGTTTCGGCTCCTACCCACAGGAGCTATCTACGCTGGCACGTCGGAGGTTGTTATTGGTGGGATAACGACTTTTGTGAACAACGTAGGCTATGACGGAGGTGAGACCATGAGCAGGCGTTCTGCCAACAAATGAACAATGCCGAGATAATAAGGGAACCACCAAACTACAAAAGTATCAGTTGCTGCAATTGATGCAGCACTTGTGGTCGGAAATATTTGTGACTGCAGGGTTCGACACATGCTAGTTTAATCACTGTTATCACACCCATATCTGTCTTAGTCTTCTCTCACCAAACCAAACTGACAAAATGTGTGGTCTCTATCGGTGTGACCAACCACCGCACCAGTCGTACCAAGAAGCACCTATGTCATGATTACTCTTTGCGGCGAAGTTCGTATCCCCCAGGTGTATGATACGCTGCTTCAGCAGTCCGGGCTGGTCGGTGTGGCAGACTCTCCAATCGTTAGTTGGTTTCTCGGTTTGGCAGACGCTTCCCCCCCCCATAAGCAAAGGGGTTAACTGCAAACGCTGGGTCGCATAAGCAGGTGTCTACACGTGCCAATTTATTTTGTGCTTACCTACGATCCCTCAAGGCTCTCACTCTTGACTTTTAGTGCAAACTACTCGGAAATTGCGTGGGTTCATTTAGTGAGTTGCTCGTAACATTCTCCTGTGTAACAGTGTCATGATATGTTTTTGGTAAGAACTGTAACCGCTTCAAAAGTAGCTAACCGTAGCAAACGTTTCAATCAACCCATGCTGCAGGTGCGGTAGTCGCGCATGACTCATCCTTGCACGTCGACGGCAGCACGACGTTCGAGGGCAACTCTGCCGACCATGACGGAGGTCAGTTTTTCGCCATTGCTCTCGCTATGAACTCGGACGCGTTCAACGATAGAGTAGCATTTTTTGGTGTTTTTACTTTCTGGATGATGGGTCGCCTTAACCCAAAATCGTTTAAATGCGATTCTATTTTTGCTATATGCTGTCTTTGTATAGATGGGCCACGGGCTTATTGATCGGATTGCACTTGGACTTTGCTCAAAAAACAAATTTCGGTGAGGCATAGAGCTCCTCGAGTGAGGAGCTTCAGAAAAAACATGCTACACCTCTATCGTAGAATGCGTCCTCGCGCAGCAGGATACTCGCTATGTGTAACTGTCGTCGGCGAGTCTGCGTTGGTGTATGATGGACGGTCATTTTGCACAACTAAGCAGGAGTCAGGAGCAGTCAGCACCATCAGCCAGCAGCAGCTCGATCCGTGTGGGCGGGTGGGTGGGTGGGTTGGTGGCTGTTGTGCAGTGATAAAAGCAGGGTGACGCGAAAGCCCATTTGGAGTTTAGTAAAACACCGTAGAAACGTGTTAACAACCAAGACAGCGGAGGCTTCGGGCTTTATGCGTTGGAAGTCTGGAAATGGACCGCTATTTCGTGTCGTCCTCGAAACCTTGCCCACTTGCATTCGCTCGAAATGTTCCATGCATTCCGAATCGCCAAATCTGGCACGTAACCTGACGCACCCGCGACCAAACATATTTCGTCTACATCCCTTCAGTTGTTACCGGTATGCCGCAGGAACTAAACTAGTGGTTTCTCTGAACGCGCGAATACGGTAAAAAAAGAAAGAGCATACACGTTTAGCTGTGTGGTCGGGAGTTCCTGGAAACTTTCATTTGCCAGCTGACTGTAATGCTTCGATAGCGTGTTTTATAAAAGTTTAACCTACTTCGTGCTGCCACGTTCTTTCTGCCCTTTTTTGCAGGGGCCGTCAATATGCTTGGATCTAACGCCACCATCATGGGAGTCGTAGAGTTTTCATCCAACGCTGCCCTTAACGGAGGTACGGGGTGTGGGGGTGCAACAAGATGGAAAATACACTCAATGTTATTCTTTACAAAATAAATTAATGCTACACCACAGCTGCGAAATCGAGATTTTCGTCGAAATCTTTTTTGCATCGTGTGTGTGATACTCCGATCGCGTGCATTACGGGGTGTGTATGTCCTCATGAAACATATAGGTCGGTACCCCCCCCCAGCGTTGGCTCTTGTATTTTAAAAACCCAATTCTTCACTGACCTGTATAAGTGGTAGAAAGGATGACACGTCTCGTTAAAGGCCAAGAGGTACACTTGTACATATGGAATAACATCAACTTCGACAGGTTCAAGATGTTTGTTGTGTGGGTAATACTGCATCGTCTGGGGTTGATGATATCGTGTACGGTGGGGTTGCCTCTTGTGGGTGGGCCGTCAGCATATTCTGTGGAGGTTTTTGTTTGGTCCGAGCTCGTATCGGGGCTACGCAAGCCCTGCTACGCAGATTCCTGGTTCCGATGATGACTTGAAAAACTCGTAAAGGGCATACTTATTTGAAACTGGTCAACTTTGACACATATTGAATACTTCCGGAACCTCCCGGTCGATAATACTACACCCCAGGTTGGACTGGTCATTAAACCACACTTTAGGCATAGAATTGCGCAATTAGATTACTTATTTTGTTTGTTTCTATTGTTGTGCTTATCATGGGCACACCCACAATACACGTGCCTCCTTGAAACGACTCAAGCATTTCGTAAGAATTGTTTTTAGACGCCAAAAAAAACCTAAATGGCAGCTACCCCATAACGCTTCGACAATGTTGCACCTTGTTTAGTTTTCTTGCTGCATACTTTTTCCGCCCTATGACGTATTAAAAAATTATCCATTTTTTTCGTGTGGTTCCCCTTTGTAGGTGGAATTTTTTCCGCCCTATGTCCGAAGGTCGACGTCCTCGGGACAATATCGTTTACCGACAACACGGCTGTTCTCGACGGCGGAGCGATATCTCTCACGGATCCAATCGAGTTTCACGTACTCGACTCCTCGTTCTCTTCGAACCAAGCCGGATCTGGAGGAGCTGTTTCCTTGTCGGCTACGGAGCCGACAACGGGGGGCTTTGAGCGTTGCGTGTTTGACTTGAACCTTGCGTCGAACGGTGGCGCGTTGTACTTGAGCACTGGCGACACCAGCGACACGGCAGTGCCAAACTTTGTTCAAGACTCGGTCTTCCGTAACAACGTTGCAGGTGAGAGCTCACCGAGAGATAGACCAGTGTTGTTGTGATAGAGGACTATCTCTTGGGTTTGAGACGGTCCTCACTTTAGGAGCATCAGCTGAAACCCGAAAATCATAAACATGGTTCGCTCTATACAACATTTGGATCAGGAAACGCAAATAAACTTCCAAAGGCATTGAGTTCTTTTCTTCGTTGAGGAGCCGGTCCATCAGAAGATGTCTGTACTTCGAATACCACCTCTATCGTAGCACGAGTCGATGCCCATTTCGCGCCGATTGGTTTCCTATTCGTTTTAGATGAATTTTACGGCAGATGGATCCTTAGCCCATTTCATCGGCCGGACGTAATTATCATGTTTCCGGGGCAGAACATGTAACCTGTGTTCGATCCGCACTACACAGAGCTCTTGCACACCATCTCATAACGACAGACAGAGGAACAAAATATTGTAGTTTGTTGATGACATGACCGAAGTGCGGAGAGATATAAAACAATTGAGGTTGTGGAGCCCGTTGCTCCAGCTCTGCTAGTATTGTGACTTCGGTCCGAGCAGAATGTTCCCGCCGACACATGCAAGTGCTGAGATGCATCGCTTTTTTCAGCAGTTTGCTCTAGCACTTCTACTACTATGCCTTCGTATTACGTACAATTTCCCTGTGGACACGTACTAGGGTAGAGGTTCGTCCTTTTTGCCGGACTCTCCCCACTTAAGAAGCGATACAGCTCACCCAAACACCTGGTTTTGACCGGCCAACCATGACATGGCCTAGGTACGCTAAAAATATGAACAGTAGTGGTCCCTCTATAATGCCGGTTAAATAATAACGGTGCCCTATACAATGCCGATGATATCGCTTGGCACAGTTTTCCGTTTCCATACTAAAACCTATCTATTCCCAAATCCGGAGTAGTGCCGGTTGCCGCTATAGTGTCGGTATTTCCCGCTGGCACATACCGGCGCTATAGAGGGGCCACTACTGTATTGCAAAACAGAAGTGTCTTTCAGACGGTGGCGGGTAATAACGCGCCGTTATTCAGAGTACGTACCAGTTACAAGTTACATACCCTTAACTTAGCACGGGTCCGGCTATGAACCTGCATGAAGTACGACACGCAATTGTACAATGTATTTTGTGTGATATCCCATCTTAAACCGTATTTCACTTGGATAGCGGGGCGAAGCTATCTTTAAAGCCTGGTCGATGCCAGCGTTGTCGTCCGCAGACCCTGAGTCGATAGTTTTATCCATGGATAGCTCTCGTCCAGGTCATGGTTTTCCCATCTCGATACCAGTACCATCCGTAAACCAATCGTTCTTTTCGTGTTTTTTAAGAAAACATTCGTCGTTTTGCGATAGAGTACCTCAAACGCATTCTTAAACCTTCTAGTGCGAGTGGGGCTTAAGTTTCGGCGGCAGGTACAGGGCTCGACATTTTGTAACCAAGAAACACGTTTCTGTTTGTCGTGCAAACGTCGAATTTAATGGTCTCACCTCCCAATTGTTTTACCCGTTTGGAACTTGGGCGCCCTTGGTTTTGGGCGACCTATCTTGAACAATTGTGGCATGCGGTTTTCTGTCCTGGCTTGTTTAAGTCCTGCCGCAAACTGTACGCGTTCCCAATTTGCAGACGAGTCAGGCGGAGGCCTCTTCAACATCGGTTCCTTGGCGGTCAACAACACAGTCTTTGCCGAAAACTCGGCGATGGAAAAAGGGCTGGCGATCAAGGATGGAGACACCGACATCAACTTGTGGAACGTGACGTTCGACGACAACGCGCTGATTTGCCTCCCGGACGAGTACAGCGACTTCGATGATGTGAGGACGTCACGATACTGCAGACCCTTCATTGAGACTTCGTGTTCGTTCGTCTTTTTCACTGTTGGCAACTGTGTTCGTTGGTGTAATGCGATCCCATTGTAACTAGGTGTGCTGCTGCTTGTGTAACTAAGATGGCGTGCTTGATAAAAAGGGCTTGACCCCCCGGAAGGAAGTAGCGCTCCGTTTAGGCTGACGCCCTCGCCAGTCCTTCCGCGGTAAGGGTTGCACTCTATGAGCAGCACGCTTTGAACCGGTTGATGCCGTCATGTGAGGAACCACCGGCTAGTATAATACTTTTACGAGAAACTTTATTTAGGACTTGGTCGAAAGACGTGTTGGTCGGGTTGCGCGAGCGGATGTCTTCGGGGTAATATATCCGGTGATATACCATACAGGATATCATAAAATTACGCTGCACTCCTACCGTGGGATGATGAGGTGACTCTCGTGTATTTAGCAACTGACTCCGCTCGTAACAATGCACGTAGGATCGCAGATATGGGGAGTACCTCGATTGAGCGGGCCCCGTGAGTCGGATGATGTGAAGTCCAAAAGACATCCTACGGTACGTCAACCATTTTTCGCTCGCGGGGTTTAAATAAATAAGGTGCCAAACATCTTCGGACATGATGTGTACATGTCATCCCTTAGTTCTTTGTTCACCTGTTTTCAGCTAAACACAGTAGCCAGGACCCAATATGGTGAGTGAATACAGGGGAACATAAACATATCTTTTGCATGTCGTGGGTCCTAGCTACTACGATCTTCCTTGATCGCGCTCATGGGATGGTGTGTCGGGCTTCGGTCACAAGTTATATATTTTCATAGACGCGTTCTACGATAGAGGTAGCATTTTTGGCGTTTTTTTAGGTAGCATTTTTAGCGTTTTTTTATTTTTTGGATGTTTTTGCTCCTTAACCCAAACTCGTCGGAATGTCTGTCTATTTTGGCAATATGCTTTTTTTGTGTAGATCGGCCACGAGTATGTTCATCGGATTGCATTTTCAGTTTGCTCAAAATCTTTTTTTCTGTGAGGGTGTAGAGCTCCTCAAGTGAGGATCTTCATAAATAAAACGGCAAACCTCTATCGTATAGTACGTCAATACATTATACGACTTTGAAGGATGTAGGGCTCGTCAAGTAAGACGCTCCAGAAAAACTTGGTGCAGCCCGTACCGTGGAACGCCGTCTTAGCGGGTTCCCTCAGACATAAAATGCCTTCCGGTCGTATTTTCTTGTCTGGTCGATCCTACGTGTGGTGGACTGGCGCAAATGGTAGGCAAAGGTTCACGTTGGGCCCTATCACCGTTGGAATTATTCTGCCGGTGTTTCACGACTGCTACCAATTGTGTCCCTCCAAGCTGCATATTGTTTTTTAGTGTCACAAAAAAGTGTGGTTCAGTCAACTATTCGGTCTCGATGCAGTCACATTGATTAGTCGGCAGCCGACCCACACTCATCTAACTGCGTGTTTTCTGTTATGGTACCGCATTGTCTGTACGTTTCAGGATGACACTGGCGTCAAACGGTTCCAACTGGTATGCGACCAATGCCTAGACGGGAACCAAGAGGTGGACCCCAGAGTTGCAACCATCACACGCGACACGCTCCCTGTGTGCAAGGAGCTGCCCGTTGGCGTGTCGACATCGTCTGCGACTACGCTCGCAACGTTCGACCTGTTGAAGGGATACTACCGCACTTCCGCCACCAGCCGAGAAGTGCTGGAGTGCTTCCGAGGCGACTCCTGCAATGGGGGGACCGACGCCGCCGACTACTGCGCCACGGGCTACACAGGCCCTTGTGAGTGGACGCGCCCAACGGTAGAAGTATCACCCACCAGTGTACTTGCTCGATGCCCACGGGCTACACAGGACCTGTTGAAGGATAACTCTATCGTACTTGTTCGATGCCCACGGGCTACACAGTACCTGTTCAACGATAACCCGATAGCTTTACCACGTTGACCATGTCGTCGAGTTAGAAAACTCGTCATGCTAAGGAAGGTATGGCTCGCCGAAGTAACCCTTTACATGGTACGAAATACGACACGGTTTTGGGCATGCGGTAAAAATAATGGTTGTGCTTCACTACCTTGACGACCTTATTGAGCCTTAGCTGGCAACTTTGAACTGCTGCCGTCAACGGTACTTTCAGTCAATAGCGTGTTTATTGTATTTCGCTCCCGTCCCGTGCGTTAGGGACTTCTCGTCGAACAGCCATTCTGTTTGACATGGTAGCGGCGTGCCTTGTACTGTCAAGGCCGTTATGGCAGCGAATAGCTTAGACGGTAACCTGTTAACAAACGTGATGATATGATAAGTTTGACGTCATGCCTAAAAGGTTTGACCGTAACACCTCTACAGCTCCAACCCCCCTCTGTAAGCCAATCGCAAGTAGTTCGTGCCCAAATATGGGTATCCAGTTGCTTGGGGGTTACACGGAGAGCGATTAGGTAAGTCGAGATAAATAAAAACCCTATTTCCATGTTCGACAGTAGATGCCCTTTGTAGGCGAGGATCCGACACGCTAGGACAGACTGCATGGTAAACTACTCGTTCACTGTACTCGCAAGCTAGCCCTGGCATGCAGTGGGGAGGTGCGCGATGCGACAAGGGCGATCTGCTCCCTTCAGAGCTAGGTGTGCAGTCTGCTCGGCCGGCTGTGTGTCGGGACTGGCTCATCGTATCTTCACGGACATTCAATTTCCCGAACAATTGGTCTGAACAGTACAACAAACTGCACCTTAAAACGGTTCTCTTATGTCCCCTAAGCTAACCCTCACCACCATAGTAATGTTCGTTTTCCAGCGACTTACCCTGTCGCAATAATGTTCCCGGGGTTACCCCTTCCCTGCAGATTGTGCAGTCTGCTCGGCCGGCTACGTTGCGGGGCTGTTGGGCCACTGCCGCGAATGTTCGACCGAAAACAAGCGACTGGCTATCGGGCTTGCAGCGACAGCCTTCACGCTTCTTGTTATTCTTGCTATCTGGCTGTCGTCGCGCCCACCGGTGGGGGCTGAAAATGAAGCACGATTTCGCATCCGGCAGGCGATGTCGACACGCTACAAACTCATCATCGGGGCTCTCCCGCTCTCAGCCTTCAAGATCGTTGTGGTCGTGCTGCAGATCATCACTCAGGTATGTGTTGGAGTTGTCCCGGAAGCAAGGCTACACCAAGGGGGCCACGGTGAGGGACTATGCTGTTAGCGACTCAGAGAGGGTCCCTCGCGAGGTGGCCTTTGATGCTGGCCGGTTTCGCGATACGCACCATAACGGTTTGTTTAGGATACTCTGCGTCACTAATTGTTCAAGTCCCTTTTTGGGTGTGGTGTGCAGCTACTCTAGCAATTGGTATGGACTCGGCACTTTAAAGGGTGGGGGGGGGGGGGGGGGGGGGGGGGGGGGGGGGGGGGGGGGGGGGGGGGGGGGGGGGGGGGGGGGGGGTGG
>JBBMKB010062224.1:0-20027 GCA_037833945.1 Alaria marginata
ATCCTCTGTAGCAATGGGTAGGTTCGCTGGAAAGCTCTGACAAAGAGCTCGGACAGTTGTTTTCAAGAGAATGACCGGTTTTGACCTCTCCGCGAGGAAAAATGACTTGACTAGGTAGGAAAAGTAACATCTGGAGAAAAAACTAGATCTGGATTCGTTTTTGCATAAACAATGGCTTCATGTCAGGAGCTCAGGGACTTATTGCTGCACCCCTACCGTGGGACGACTCGGTGCAGCAATAAGTCCCTGACCTCCAGATATGAGGAGCCCAATATTTCACCCGAAACATGCCTTCCAAGATTTTCGCTCGCGCAACCCGATCAACATGTCTATCCGCTAGTCCTCAAAACAAATGCACTCGTAAAATGATCATACCAACCGGCAGTTCCTCACTTGAAGAGCTCAACCGGTCAGGAACGTTTGGCCCCAAACAATGCAACCCCTACCGTGGGATGACTCAGGAAGAGAACTGTACATACATCTCCACCGTAGCATGTGTCACGTACCACTCTGTCCGGAAATATAAAAACCGTTTAGTGAGTCATCCCACAGTAGTAGGGGTTGCACGTTGTTGGGGTCAAACGTTCCTGACCGGTTGAGCTCCTCAAGTGAGGAACTATCGGTTGGTAACATAATTTTATTAAAACAAAATGTTTCAAGACTAGCTCACAGAAATGTTGGTGGGATTGCGCGAAATAATATCTTCAAAATCGTGTTTCGGGTGAGATATTGAGCTCCTTGCGTCAGGAGCTCAGGCACTTCCGCTCCAAACCCTACCGTGGGATGACTCTATTAAATTTTAATTCAAACGGAACAAATATTTCAGGACAGAGTGGTAATAGATGGACCGGGCGTGTTTTGTACGGGCGCGGCAGAGGCAGATTACAATTTACGCCTGAAGCAAATGCAATGCGAGGTATCATCTCCATGCGAGACTTGTAACTGTGTACGACACAAACGCTCGAGGCAGCGCGAAAGGCAGGACGCATGATTACGTTAATAACATGCCCCTCGAGGTTAAGGTCGTGACATGTATTAAACCGAAGACGTTTAATGGAGTGCAAAGAGACATACGTGCGGTGAATGGAAGGAAGGAGGGGGTGCTCAACATTTTTGGGTAGGATAGCAAGGCCTTTCCCGGCAAGTTGGATCCTTAAGGCGCGGTGCGGTTCATAACATGCTTTACCGAGTTGTACTGCACAGTATGAGTTTGTTGTTACAATTCCGGGACGGCCTCGCACGACGACTCCCTGTAGGAAGAACACGAAGCCGGACTAGCCCTCGCCGTAAAAGAGTACCTTCCCCGAGTCGCAACGTCAAGTTTTCAAGAAAAGCTCGCCCACAAGTCCGTATCGTATAAGTTTGATTGAGAGGAGGAGAAACATACGGCGATAAGTCATCCTACGGTAGAGGTGCGGCAATAAGCCTCCAAGCTCCTCACACGAGGAGCTCCATATCTAACCCTAAGCATGACTTTCAGGCTTTTCATTTTCGCGCAACTTGATCAACATGTCTACCCGCTTGTAGTCCTAAACAAAATAAACTCGTAAGATGATCATACGAACCGGTCGTTCCTCACTTCAGGAGCTCAACCGGCCAGAAACGTTTTTCGCCAAAACGTGCAACCCCTACCGTGGGATGACTCCGATGCGGTTCTACCGCGTGAAACCCTACGGATTGGTTTCTAGGAAGCTACAGCGGACAGCAAAACACGATATGTCTATATACTATCTCGCATCATACAGGCAATTCGATTCAAGGAGACAGGAGAATGGGGTGAAGGCCATTATGCACGATATCAACGAAGGCACGTCCCGGGGGGAGAAAACGGCAAACTTCTGTAACCAGAGCTTGCCCTGGATTATAGAACGGAAAACGTACGTGATGAACAATATCAAGAGATCAACGTTGAACCAAACCAAAACTTTGTGTCAAAACGAACATACTGGGGGGGGGTGGTACAAAGTTACGGCACAAGCTACCGGAAAAAAACGACGATAACTAGCTGAAACGCAGATGTTCAACTTCAGTTATGGATGTAATGGTACAGAATTGCCCAGCATTTGCCAATGAAATATTAGTCATGAAACCAATCAAATATATCCCGGGGGTGTCCACCCGTGTTTTTTTATTTGGCCTAATCTCGGAGTCATCCCACGGTAGGAGTGCAGCAATGCGTTTCTGAGCTCCTGGCTTGGGGAGCTCATTATCGAACCCCAAACATGACTTCCAAGCTTTTTGTTCGCGCAAACCGATCAGCAGTTCTATCCGCTAGTCTTCAGCCAAATGCACTATTTTAATAGCGAAAACATTACACCAACCGGTAGTTCCTCCCTTCAGGAGCTCAACCGGTCAGAAACGTTTGATCCCAAAACGTGCAACCCCTACCGTCGGATGACTCCTCGGTAAGACTCGTGAAACTGTTTTTTACTGTTAATAAGAGCTGATTGCAAGTCTCCCATATTCACGGCTCCATATCGCAGGGACCCCTTTCAAGAATGCTGTAGCGTGGTGACACGTTTGCTGTCTCTGAAGTAAACTTACGAATACAAGTTATAGATTTTTTGACGTATCGTGCAGCACGAATTATTAGCGACAGCTGCGCAATTGGTACGATGTAGTTATCGATTTTCCGGCGTATGAATCAGACAAGGCCACGTTAACACCGCTTCACTTCTGTACCACTGTTTAACTTTTTCTTGAGAAGGCCTCTACCCAGATGTGTCGGTGCCTTTTTAAAGGGAAAAGGGGCCTAAGCTTTACTGTCACACATGCATGTCTCAAGATACTCGCGAACAGCTCTGAGAACCGCCGTATCAACATTTAGCTATTACGCAAGACCATACGTATTTCGGGGTTAACTACTGCGAGTACGGAGCTAGCCGTGGGTTTTTGTGGAAAGAGGGGGGGGCGCATCATACTGCGAGTACTGGACATATACGCAGTACGTTCGACGAAAATAATATAATTCATTGTACTACGAATAATGTGTCCTGCGTATTTTCAGTGGCCTCAACGTGTGATGCTACGGGAACTGGGCTTTATCAGTGCTTTAAAGTTTGTGTCTTGTGAGTATTACGCAGTACTGTTACGTTTTTATGTTTGATGCTGCCAGTACTGGGTTTTAAACAAACGTACCAGGTGGGCAGGTACTTAAAATCTGTCGATACTGCGTGTATTGGCACGTATCCGGTATTTCGGACGAAATGGCGGTAAAACAATTATGTAGCGAAGGCATACTAGACACCTGTTACAGAGCAATCGGGGAAGAAAAAATCGACCCACGTTGTCTACGCAAGAATATCCAAAACGATCCTTAGACTTCGGCCGGTAACCGCATCAAATTCGTGTGGCGATCATACAGGACTACCATGTTCTTTCGACTCGTCACGAAGAGTCTCATCTAATCGTTGCAGCTGTTCTGTTTCACGAGACTGATCAAGGTGAGGCGCAAGGAAACAAACGCCAGCTGACTCACGTTACGCCGAACTTGCTCGAATCCGGCGAGGATGGTGTAGGCCCAGTAACGACAAAGAGCAGCCCCAATAGTGCAGCCGCCGCTGTCGCCGTGGCGAGGATGCTTGGAGACGTTGTTCTCATGGTTCTTTGCAGGTTCAAAAGATATGCTGAAACATCAATCAAGCACAGACCGTCGAGAGCACGTGCAAGACACGAAGCAACGATATCGGATATACACCGTCAATATAATACGAATATACGACCCCAACGTGATGAGCAAAATATATGGTTACACTCTACGCGAAAAAACAAAAGCAAGAGCATCTTAGACTAAAGCACCAACGATAAACACTGTCTCGGACGAATTTTAAAACTGGATGTCTCGACAACGAGAACCGCGAAATCGCCTACCGACGTGTCCACGAAACAGATCACGCCGACAGCATTCCAAAGCCGTTATTTTCTTTGTTTGTTACCCGCTGGTTTTGCAGAAGATCGGCTTCGAAATGTTTCGAAGGGATAATTGTTTGCGAGATATACGTTAGATGAGTGAACAGAGTCGTCCCACGGTAGGGGTTGCACCTTTTGGGGTCAAACGGTCCTGACCGGTTGAGCTGGTGAAGTAAGGAACTACCGGTTGGTATGATCATTTTACGAGTGCATTTGTTTTAGGACTAGCGGATAGACATGTTGATCGGGTTGCGCGAGCGCAAATTATGGAAGTCATGTTTCGGGTGCGATATTGAGCTACTTATATTAGGAGCTCAGGGACCTTCTGCGGCACTCCTACCGTGGGATGACTCAACAATACGTCAGACGTAAGTCCAGCAAATACCGTAACAGGCACGAGCACCTGGTAGAATGGGGTCGGAAGGGGTTCAAGAAGCACGATTGAGAGCGAACGCACCGAACGCTGCATACTTCCTACGAATGTTGAGGAAAACATCAGCTAGCTACTGACATTTTCACACCACATTCATATGCAATAGGTACGGCCGGGCGTCGGGAACAAACGAAAGCCTCTACGTACTGTAACGACGAAAGCACCTACACTTTTTCATCGCACCAAAACCAAGTGATAAACTAACCGAAATATGTATTCGTTATATACCAGGTATCACTCATGCCAGCTCGCTCAGACATGGAGGCGGCTGGGGAGTGTAAGGTCGGTAAGAAGTTTCGTAGTGTACAAACACGCTGCTGTGGAACCATGTAGTCAGTCGCGGTATACTAGCAGCGGGTGCAGCTAGCTGTGCAGTCGCTGGGGAGCAAGCAAAGTCAGACGTCAGACGCAAGTTCACACGCCCGTCGTTCGGCACAACTTGTATCCTAGAATATCACCTATGATATATATACATAGTACAACACTTGGCGTCTGCATATACGCAGCCGTATGTGGCAACAAGTACACCAGGCTCTTAATCAGAGCTGCTGACTGTGCGGTCGATGGCGAGAGTGGGAAGCCAGGCGCTAGGGGAAACCGCACCTGTATATATCTACAGTAGGAAACCATCAAAGGACAACGCTAAAACCACGATTAACACATATCCTTGGCGCCAAAGTTATCAGGATATCGCAGAACAAACATGCCTGATGTATAAATTCGTAGATGGGAGGAATCGATTCCGCGAGAAAAGGTTATTATGGCATCGAGCGAGAGAGAGAGCGAGACCCGTCGGCTACAGAGAAATCGCAGCAGGGGACCTACTGTTGTACTGCTGTAGCTTACCACTTCTCGCACACCATGGTTCGGGGTTAGAGATAACAACTTGAACTCTGACCCCAAAGAAACCGACAAGTGTTTAGAGCTACAGTAGTAGAGATTTTTAGCCCTCTTCGTCTTATAAGCCAAGGTGTATCGACCTATAGTGACGGCTGAAAACGTGGTAAGATCTACTACTTGACGACACCTGCTTCATACGTACTACCGCGGTAGCGATGGCTTTACAACTACGTGCCAGCGGGGAATGCTGGCACTACTATTTACGAGTAGCGGCAACCGGTAATACTCCATATACTTTCACAAGCAGTGTTTCGTGCCTGTACTAAGCCTCATGTCCGGCGCCATAATATAGCGGGGTACCGGAAGTACTCAACGGATGGATGCTACCGAGGGAACCACTACACAACAAGTATACTTCTTCACCTGTGTGTACTGTCGCGTCAGCCTTCGTAGTGTGCGGAGTATTATTGCGGACGATCGTGGCAGAGCAGGGGTAGAGCAAGCTATGGCCTGGAGATGGTGGGTTGTGGTCGTTGTGAGATGGATGGGCAAGGTCGTAAGGCTTTCCGGGCACCGGACTGCAAATGAATGCTCCCTATTCTGCCGCAATGCGGCGTAATCCGGCTGAACGCATGATGGGCTGTTCGGACATGTTACCCCTTGAATCTTCCAAACAATTTCGGCGAGTTGTGGTTTTGTCTCGTTCGGATTGGATGGCAGCTGCCAGCTCTTCACAATTGGAGGGTCCGTTCGCGGACAGACCAATCAGGGGTGCTCCAGGGTCTAGATAACAGACACGGCAGAACGCAGAATGGTACAATATAGTACTCGTTCATATATAGTTCATAGGACATAGGAGGAGAGTTTCACCGCCGCACCGCAAAACAAACAACTAAAACAGTAGACAGGCTCCGACCCACGGGAATATAGGGTTTACGGGAGTTACTGTACTGTAGATCGTGCCAGACGCACGCTCTGCCCCAAAAAGAAGCCCAGCCAGGGTCATAATACATAGATGGTGTAACGTCTTCCTTGGTGTCCTGTACTGTAGTTAGTCTACATTATCCGCTTGACGCCATGCTCTTTTTGTTTGTTGTTACCCCAAGTAATCTACCGTAGAGTAGCCATCGTATCAATAGTAGGCATGTGCTTGGTATGGGGAACGACTACAGGTATACGCCGACAGCTGTCGTTCACACTTTTCACAACAAAATACAACGCATAGATCATGATCTAGGGTAGCTCATGTAGATCCTGAATCTGCCGAGACACATTCTACGATAGAGGTTCACCATTTGTTTTATGAAGCTCCTTATTTGAGGAGCTCTATACCCTCACCGAAAAACTGATTTCGAGCAAACTGTAAGTGGGATCCGATGAACAAACCCGTGGCCCATCTATGCAAAAATAGAATACTGCATAAAAAGAATGACATTCCGACGATTTTAGGTTAAGGAGCTCCGTCATCCAGAAAAATAAAAACGCAAAAAAGTGCTACCTCTATCGTGGAACGTGTCCCGATGCGATGCGCTGTGCAGGATCTGTGACAGAACGATCCAACTCTGGATACAAATGCTAGGTCATGCCGGTGACACTGCTCCCACCCGACAGCATGGTCTACAGATCACGCAGATCATAACCCTCACGCATATATATGTTCCCTCTGCATGGCACATATCATGAACGACGATCGGAATCGGTCCGACGTGTCACACAATACCGCGATTTGGTCCGGAAGTGACTTTGTTCCACAGATAGAGCATCTGAAACAGCCTAATACAAACACCGTCCCGTTATGCTTCCCGTGTTGACCAGTCCCCGCACACTGGAGGAAACCAAACCAAGCAACATAAGCTAAACGAAACGAATCCAAACCAATGGCGAAACCCAAAACGTGCATACCTACACTAAACAGGCCAAATGACTGTCCGCGAACGCCATACAGTCCCTGCGCATTCTCCTGGTCGGGGGTGCCTTGAAGAAGCTCGCGGTTCTTAATCGACAACACCAGCCGGGAGTGTCCCGTGAACGCTCGTTCGGATTCCCGCCAAAACCAACCCTGTGGTGACCAGCTCCCGTCCAAACACTCCCGGGGCGGCTGGTTCCCGTACAAACACTCCCGGGGATTCCCGTGGTGGTTGGTTCCCGCGGAAAGCTCTTCCGTGAAGTTCCGTCCTCCGACGAAAAGATACAGCACACACAAAGCAATGCAATTTGTTTGGTGGTTTGAGTACCACGCCCCCCCTTCCCCCGGCTTCCCTGTGTCATGACGAATTATTGCAAAAGGGATGTACGGAGGGGCTCCTCCCTTGAGGATCCCCATGTACCCGAACCAAAACTTGACTCTGACAAAACCTGAATGTGCCACCCCATGAAAAAAATCATGGCCCAGTTATACATACCGAACCCCAGTGTAAAACATAAAACACAAGCGAACGATATTGCGTCGTTCGTCAGTTGAGGGACCCCTTCAGTCAGAAATGCATTGACGAAAAGTGCTCCCCCTATCGTACAAGACGTCTTAGTGTCACCTCTTCTCCCACCCCTTGTCTAGGGCTTGGACCCACCCCCCCCCCACACGCCGTTGCCTGCCTAAGGGTCGAAACGAGGGGAGAGGGCACCTTCGGATAACTACTACCGGCTTCAGACCTTATCGGCGATTGGCGTAGCGATGGCACCAATAACGACAGAGTTTCTGCACCGAAAACATTTCACAATCAACCGAAGCCAATGATCACATACCGACATATCATAATATCCCTATTTACGATATTGGTGGTTCAGAACAGGCAACTCTCTGGTCCATACGATCTGCATGGCATATATATATATATATCATGTTGCTGTGTGAGAGCCGGATGCCTGAATCATGTAGCCCTTGTTGTTCTGGGCCGGATCTGCACCGCACTGTACCTGTACGCCACAACCATACCGACAAACATATCCCTGGTATTATTATCTGGATTATCTAGCTTGTGATCTGTCCGACGTGAGCAATGTTTGAAAAACGGAGTATATGCCTCGGTATAATACCAGATCACGGACCGAAACGAACATTGATGTCGGTCCCCAGCTCTGCCCCTGGTCGTCCGTAAAGGTAGGATCGGTGATGACAAGCCGAGGGACAGGTTCCTCCCACAATTGTACCTGTTCGCCCCTACAGCAAGTATTCGCTGACTATTTGGAATCCGCGCTGCTGCGTAAGTAAGGTCGAATTCCTCTCAGACAAAGAATAAACAGAAACTGGCCGAAACGAAAACGTTACCCATGGGGTCGTGGTCAGGTAACACGACTGAACGAACCGAGAAAAGGGCTGATGGTTATCGGTGAATGCATCCTTGACGATTAGGACTCGAGCGACTCAAAATGAAGATTCCCGAACACCGACAAAACTATCCAAAAACGAAGCCAATCTTCGGAAAAATGAAGAATATCTTGGGTCGGATATCAGATAACAGATCGCACTCAGAACCGGGTGGCTGCGCTGAAGTCTGCCTCTAGCATTCCTTGGCTGGCGGGCACCGCACTACAAATATCGTCGAGAGGGCTTCGGCTCAAGAAGTGAATCTATATACTATGTCAAGAAAGTGTCCGGCAACCCATAATACACCTTAGGAACGTCGGAGGCAATATTTGGGAAATGCAAAACAATATTCGGCCAGATACCCGACGAAACTATCGCAAGAGCCTCGGTGCCCAACTTTGTCTCTAGTCGCTGACAAACGCAGGCTCGGCCACGAAAATCGGAACGACAGTGCTGCTCCATACCTGAAAACATTGGAAAAAACATTTTCGGGGAATCGAAGGTAGGTCTTGGAACGACAGTGCAGCTCCACCCCATCTTCTGGTCATCGCTAAAGGCAGGCTCGGCAAATAAGCCTTCAGCCACGGAGCTCAAACAGCCGCAACCTCCCGCCGCTAGATCTTCGCCGACTTCTGCGAATACGCTGGACGAAGCTCTCGCGCTCAAAAAGCAAAACCCAAAAAGAAAAATGAAAAATAAAAGCTTGTATTCGATCTGTTATTGGGCTACCGGCGTTACTAAAAATCGTCCTCAGTGTCCAATTAATTGTAACTCTGCCTCTGGTCAACGATAGGTACAGTGATAATAACGTCGGCGATACGGACCTTCATACGTCAAACGAAAGATATCCGAGAACACGAGAAAGCATCCGGAAAACCAAACTATAATCCCCGCAAAAGCAAACCATTCCTGCGGGAAAACGAACCAGATATAAGATTCGGTCGGTTGCCAGATACCTGATAGAACGAAAATAAAGTTGGGATTTGGTGCTCAACTGTGCCTCCAGTCATAACCGCTAAAGACAGGCTATACGATGAAGCCTCCAGCGGCAGGGTTCCCCCACCAACAAACTTACCCGAAAAACGAACAAGTTATCCAAAACACGAAAGAGAAGGCCGAAAAATGAAGAAAACCTTCGGAAAAATCGGAAAGTCGAAGATATGCTTCGGGAAATCAAAAACAACTTTCGGTGTGTTACTACGTACCACAACCGACCCGACCAAAGAAGGCTTGCGGTGTCCACCCCTGGCCACAGTCGTTGCTACTGGTAGGTATGTCGATAACAGCTTGAGTGACGGGGTTTTCGCCGCGAGGGTTTCGCCGACTCCTCGGGACCCACGGTCATGGTGTATGAATCCCTCATCAACACCAAATAAAACCGAAATATTCCCAGAGCGAAGATATATATATAGAGTAGTCTGCGATCGGCAACAAAAAATCCAAACTGCTGTCAATTGCGGACGATCGACCTAACCGAAGGATGGCCTTGGTGTACGGATATACCCTTATACGTTGACGGTGGTGGGCGAGGCGGTGAACAGTACGCTACAGGCTTCCTTCTTAACCGAACAAAACTCCGAAAACCGAAAACCGAGAACACAATATCCGAAAACAGAAGAGAATGTTCGGGAAATCGAAGAATATGGTGTGGAAATCGAACATATTTTTCATCGGGGAACAATACAAAAACGTAACGGTTCGGTGCTCAACCTTTCCTCTTATCACCACCTGTCGACAAATACTGGAGCGACTGGGTTCAAAACGTCGTAAACATCCAATGCTGGGCCTTTGCATACTCTTTGGAGTCTGCGGTGATGGGGGATGAACCTGTTTCCCATGACCAAAACTTAATTCGAATTTTTCAGAATATTGAACAATGATAAGCTTCGGTCGGGCGGTTATCAGATAACCGTGTTAACAAAAATGGTCCTCGGTGTCCAACTGTAACTCTACTCATCGGTAATGGCAGGCAATGCGATGAAAATGTCAGCAAAGACGTTGCTCGTGTAACAGAAATTTTCTAAACACAGAGGAATAAAAACCGAAATGAAAGGAGGATTCTCCTCGGAAACTCGAACACACATTTCCGGAAATGAAACACTATATTCGGAAACCCAAGATGACCTTCGGTCGATTATCCGAAAACTGACCAAGCTGGACCCTCGGCGCCCTATCAATCCGCAAAGATAAAAATGTCGATGACGATTTAAGCGACAAGTTTGCTCCAGTCAAAAAAATTGCAAATGTACGTCGTCAGGTCTTCATCGACTCTTTGCAATCCGTGGTCAAAAGACGTATGGATCCGTCGCACACAAAACATTTTTAGACCAAGAATATAAAATCTACCAGTTCAACGAAAACTTCAGAGTGAGTTATAAAAAATAAACAACCAAACCAAAACTTGAATACGGTGACCACCCTTTGCCCCGGCCGTCACAAATGGCACGCTCGGTTTGATGGACGCTTGCGCGAAAGGGTTTCTCCGCCGACACTACCCGAAACCCGAAACATGTATACAAAAACAGAACGTAAAGCTGAAAACATTGAAGTCAACCTCACGGAAACCGCAGACACCCTTTAAAAAACAGAATAAATGTTCGGAAAATCGGAGAGTAGTTTTACAAGGCAAACGCCGCGGGTGCCCTCTAGCACTCGGTGAAGGTAGCTATGCCGATCTGAACCTCAGCGACAGGGTTCCTCCAGTCGTAAATCTCCGCCTCCAAGTCTTCATTGACACCGTGGAACCCGCGGTGCAGGTGGATGAACCCCTCCCCGGGTTCGACCACGTCGTTCCCGGTGCTGGCGTCGCACGCAGGGCCCGGGACATCCGAGCACAGCTCGGTGTTCTGCTCGGTGCCTGGGCATACATTGGGCAGGGGGAGGAGAAGTGGCTTTCGACTAGGACAGATATCGAGCGGCAGGGGATATGAGAGATGTGTCTTAGGATAAGCGATACGTCGAGCGGCATATTCGAACAGGGAATTTGGGAGCAAAGAGGTTTAGCTGTTTTCGGTGCCTGTGTTCGGGGTACGGTGGGGGAAATTAGAGGCGCCGGTGCTGTGGTAGGGCCAAAATTTCACTTTTGTTCTCGTCAGCGCCTACAGCATCAACATCAGGCTGTACGTGTTTGTTCGTTACGTTTGTTTCGCGTCCTTCCCTAGAGTGCATCGTAAAGAACGGATTAGTTCCTGCTTTACGCGTTTCCCCTGAAACAGTTATTACGGGGGAACGTAGTTAATAGGACCTACGGTAGACACAAAAAACTACCAGGTATATATTTATATATTTTTACTACCAATATTTGGTCCTATTAACTACGTTCCCCCGTAATAGTTATCATTGTTGCTGTTGTGTGAATTTTGCAAGTATGGCATGTAATCATCGGGCAGGGATGAGTACATTGCAAGATATATATTTAGAAAATCAACTAAACTGAACGTGTTTTCGTATCCAAGAAGAGTCGTCTTCATGATGACTTAAACAATTTCTGCGGCGTAGCCGTCTGTCGAAAGTTGGCAACACAGTCAATCTATTACGCACCTTTAAGGTGGTCCTCATCGAAAGCTACCGTAGGGGTGTACGCATCTTTTTATGGGGCTCCACACTTGTGGAGTTTTACATCTCTCACCTAAAACAACTGTCTCCGAGGCAAAATGTAAGCCCTTTCCTAGACTCGCAACGAAATAGCCTACTGTCTACAGTAGGACAAATCGTATTCCAACGCAATTTTGTTGAGGAGCCACTTCAGTCATCATGAGCTTTATTTCGCAAACCAGCTTGCAACCGGCAAAACAAGGTAATCCGAGACGTCCACCACCGCATCCCGGTTGCAACGTGCGCCTCTCACCTGCGTCCAAGGCATCGGGAAAGGCCTCCGACGTTTCGTTTAGCAGCATGGGCATGGAATTTATGCCCACAAAGGCATCGTTCGTGTTGACTGCAAGTAGAACAAAACACAGCGATTGGGAGGAGAGATTACGCAAGCACGTGTTAGAGGTTGTTAGCACGTTACTTCAGCAGTGCTCTAGTTGACTACGCATCTGTTGTATAGTCACTCTTCGAAAAAAAGTGTGTCATGTTAGAATACCCGCTGTACCTGGTAGATGTTATTCACTCAATGTACGCATAGACGAGTTGATTAAAATCACCCTTTAAAGGTTTGTAAAATATATGACCACAAACGCCATCGCTTATATTGTCTGTCAAGAAGAGTGAAAAATCAAGGAGATGTTGGAAACACAACACAACGACGGCGATAGGCAAAGTGGGCGATAAGATAAGACCGAAAACGTGGGCACACAACGCACGGATAGGCACACGCCTCGGTAGGGGGGGGGGCCCTTTCAGGGAGCTCTCTTCCACACCCAGAAGGTAATCTTGATGCGAATCAAAGTTCACCTCCACATGATGAACAAGAATACCATGGTCTCGGTAAAGACACACTGGCGTTGGTATATAAAACTCCGCAAATGAAGAATCATGTTCAGACGAGTTTGGGTTAATAGGTTAAGGAGCCCCGTCATTCAGGAAACGTTTTAACGAAAAAGGGAAACCCCTATCGCAGCACTCGTTGACAGGGAAAAAGGAAGGTAAGGGACTGGGACGGTGATGTAAGACAACATTTGACACATTCGGCGAGAGAGGTTCACCATTTGTTTTGTGAAGCTCCTCACCTGAGCTCTATACCTCACCGAAAACTATATTTTGAGCAAACAGAAAGTGCAGGCCGACGAACAAAACGGTGGCCCATCTATACAAAACAAAACATATTGCAAAAATAGAATGACATTCGAACGATTTTGGGTTAAGGAGCCCCGTCATCCAGAAAATAAAAACGCTAAAAAAGTGCTACGTCTATCGTAGAACACGTCATTTGTGGATACAACACACCTACTACACGGATATGCGACGAGGACGGTGATCAGATGCTGTTGACTGAGAAAAATAAAGAAACGTGGAGAGGAATGACAGGTAAGGCGCCACCACGAAAGAACGACAGGCGACAAAACGGTTCGTTTGCCTCCAAGGACACAGAACAAAGGATGACTAGAAACCCATCGTTCGTGTCGACGGCCAATATGATAGTTATAATAAAGAAGTTGGAGGTATGTCACGTGGGTGGGGAGAATCGACGGGGGTGATGACATCGGGCGGAAAACATTTTTAACTCAGTTTTGAAAAGGAGGTGTTCAGCAACCAGACGCGTTCTACGATAGAGGTAGCACTTTTTGGCGTTTTTTTTCAGGATGACGGGGCGCCTTAACC
The DNA here is from genome assembly GCA_037833945.1 of Alaria marginata. Lineage (NCBI taxonomy): Eukaryota > Phaeophyceae > Laminariales > Alariaceae > Alaria > Alaria marginata. Next base: position 13,752 of record JBBMKB010062224.1, read on the forward strand.
CGAATCGTCGGTATGTCATTCTATATTTTGCAGCCATCCCACGGTAGGGGTTGCAATTTTTAAGGTCAAACGTTCCTGACCAGTTGGGCGCGTGAAGTGAGGAACTCCCGGGTGGTATGACCATTTAACGAGTATATTTGTTTCAGGACTAGCTGATAGAAATGTTGATCAGGTTGCGCGAACGAAAATCTTGGAAGCCATGTTTCAGGTGAGATATTGAGCTCCTGATGGCAGGAGCTCAGACTCTTATTGCCGTAACCCTACCGTGCATGGGAAGACTCTTTGCAATATGTTTTTTTGTATAGATGGACCACGAGTTTCGTTCATCAGATTGCACTTTCAGTTGACTCAAAATCCGTTTTTCGGTGACGATATAGAGCTCCTCAAGCGAGGAGATCCAGCAAAACAAATGGTAAACCTCTATCGTAGAATGTGTCAGGGGGAGAAATTACGGCGCCTGAGGCCGTGGCTCATCCCGAGGGGTAGATTGAATGCTTAACTGAGAAAAAAAGTGAAAAAATACAAAAGAATGTTGTGTTATACGAGGGATACGAGTATGTATACGAGCCCCTGAAAAAATCTCTATACGGAGCCCAATATCTGAGCCCTATAACTGATTTCGAGGCAAACGTTAAGTTATACCCGATGCGCACGACTCCACACACTCTAGATACATCGCGGACAACAGGGTAGGCAATATTGGTCCGGACGGGAAGAGGCATTATTATATCCGGACGGTCATACACAAACGGAAGCCGTTATTATATCCGGACGGTACAGGGTAGTTCGCTCGGTCGAGGAATCCCGGCAGTGGGAGATGTGTTGACCAACAAAAGCGCTAACCACGCGTGCTACGGCAAAGTTGTTTTTTTGGGGTAAACATTTTTCTGAATGACGGGGCCCCTCAACCCGAAATTGTCGGAATGGCGTTTCTCTTGTTTGGCGAAACGACTGTTTTGTGTACCGAGGCTAGCCCTACACGGGTTTGTTCATATGCTTGCACTCCTAGTTTGTTTTGGCGAGAGGTAGGTTGGTGTAGAGCTTCTCAAGTGAGGAGCCTAAGAAACCAATCAGTGCAATACGCCTTCTACGTACGATAGAGGTAGCACTTTTTGGCGTTTTCACATTCTGGATGACGGGCCTCCTTAGCCAATAATCGTCGGAATGAATGTCATTCCATTTGTTTTGCTATATGCTGTTTTTGTATAAAGATGGGCCACGGGTTTGCTGGTCAGATTGCACTTTGAGTTTCTTCCAAATCAGCACTTGGGTGAGGCATAGAGGTCCTCAAGTGAGGAGCTTCAGAAACAAAATGCTGCACCTCTATCGCAGCATCCGTCACAAGTCACCCGCTGCATGTAGTTATCCCTCCGTCTTGAGTCCTGCACGTGCAAGCACCGGGAAACAAACCTTTCCACCAACTTGAAGAGGCTCCACAATGACACCACGGCTTCCTGTTTGAAACATTGAACCATTAATTGAGATATTCTTTCTAAACAACAGAGCAACCAAAGGCGGGTTCGTCGGTAAATCTGGATCGCGTTTCGGAGGGGGGGGGGTGGGCTCTTATCCTCCCCCCCCCCCCCTCTCCGGGTCTGTTTTTATTTGAATTCGTTTTGGATATCATCTCGGGGTTACAGTTTAGAACAAATAAAGTTTTATATAGTCGGTGAACGGGCTTCAACGCATTTCACTGTCCCTGGTATAGAAAATATGAATATACAGAGGACAAAATCCTCCCGGGTTCTGGAAAAATCTCCGGTCGAGCTGAAACGTTCAGGGTATGGTAATAATGTTGGGGTGGGGTTGTCGAATCGATTGTGAAGGTATGGTTATTATTGGGGTGGGGGTATCGAGTCCGTTTTTACAGGGGTGGACGGGACTCTACCGTTTCGTTGACATATTGGAACGTGGGCAAGAAAAAAACATTATGAGCGCTATTTGGAAAGTCAGCTGTGACGCACAATCGACAGCACGTCGGCAAACGTTGAGAGGCGGCCGTTGGATGCACCATTTCGAACGCCAAAACTCACGCCAAGCTCTCAGAACGTGGGAAAATCCGCACGCTTTGTTTGCTAGATTGGACGTTCCCAAAGGTGCTCAGAAGGCTAGCCGTTTGCCCACCTTCTCCTACTATGACGGAACGGGAGGTTCCCGTCCACTTGTGATATGATTGTCTAAGTGTGGAGTTACAGCGATTCAGAAGTCCGGTTTCTGGTCATACTGATGTTTTGCTTGCGGGGACTTTTCAGGTATTTCCGACCGTTGAGTGCAGGACCAACAATCCCGAGGTAGGTGTCAAGAAGGATCCGATAAATTAAGTGTTTAAGGGTACTGTACTCTTTGGAGTGGGGATGTCACAATCCGTCTTTTAGGTTTTCCGATTCATACTGAGCATGTGAAGTTACAGCGGTTCGAACTTCTTCAACCAAGCCTGCGGTAGGGTGCTCACGTGCAAGGCCCCCGGTTTCAGCGTCTCCGGGGCGCTTGTCCGAGTGGCTACCTATGAAATATGTGTGATGTATTCCGGTTAACCGATGTTCGCTGCAATGTAACCGTTTCATACGCTGCACCAGAACAAGATTGTCCGAGGTTGATTTCGGGTGAGGCACCGAGACACGCGCGCGAGTTTGCCTGAACTTGGTGAAGCAGATGATGGTTACCCCCTACCGCAGCAGCATTGTTTCTTCAGGTTTTCGACCAGCGCGGCACGTGTTTCTGAGAGTTTTTCGAGCCGTTCCCACTGTGGGTTTTTCCGCGAAAACTATTATGAGTGGCCTGCCCCCCTTTAAACCGGCCAAATGGGATCCATTGGCATGTCAACAAAAACAAAATTGTTTGGGAATGCTGCGAAAACAACAGTATTCAAGGCGGCAATGTGATTGGTAGATTATCTTGGTCGAATAATTATAATCGCGTTTTGACGTTTCAGAGCGATCCAATCATATTTGTTTTGTATCCCTGTTTTTGTCATGGTTGGAAGAGAATTTCCGGCTTTACCGCGGAACCCGCCCAGCGTCCAAATCCAGTGGTTCACGCCGCAACGTGCTTATTCCTAACACGCAGCAGTAGAGAGGACTCACTACAAAAAAACTCGATGCGTGCACCCAGACGATATATAGGAAAACGTTGCACGCTCTGAACATGCATATATAAATAGGTACAAAACTGGCTAATACATATACGTGTCTGGTATCATACACATTTTGAAAATCGAAGCATGTGATGACTCACCGAGCATGCTGACCATCGTGAGCATGGTTCCGTTGGGACAGTTGCCCTCGTCAACCTCAACGGTAATCGTTTCCGCAAGTCCTGGTGCCAGCTCACCCACGCCGAATCCCAAGCCGCAAATGAACGGAAGAGTTTCCTCCATGTCGATGGCTAGCTGCTCATGGACGCAAGCGAGTAAGGCAAAGGGTATGGGGTGGGCTTCGTAAGGCGCCGAGAGTACGGTGTACTCGTTGATACTTTGGGGTGCCCCGGTATTTACCCGAGCACGACTTACACCCGGGGTGTGACTGAACTTGTTTATTGCTTGGAACCCGGCTAAGGGTGGTCGTTTTCGTATCTGCGGATATTTGATCGACGAGGCAAACCCCAAGCCCAACAGGAAATCATCCGTATCCTCCATGTCGATGGCTATCTGGTTCATGGACACGAGCGAGCAAGACGGTCCACATAACTCACCCCACAACCGGCCAAAAATGTTTGTAAACGAAACTGGGTAGAGAACCCCTATATGGGTTACGCATCCGAGAGAAGATATTCCAGGATTCAGGTACGATCCGAACATTATGGATGCTATCATATACATCATATCATAGCTCCTCGGTTTATTAGACCAAGGACATCTACTACACGGTACAGATCTGAATTTTCCATGTTTATGGGGTTCCTCGCTTGAGGAGTACCATACGAGTATCTCACCCCAAACCGGCTTTGGAGTCAAGCTGAAAGTGGCAACCGATGACATAATACCGTGGACCAGCTAGGTATACGAAGCAATCATCTGGCAAAATTAAGAATTCACATTCCAACGACTTTGCGTGGAAAGGAGCCCCCCCCCCGTCAGACAGAAAATCGTTTGGCGAAAAAGTGCTCTAATATAGTTAATACGTATTTCGTAGCGCGCCTATCCAAGGCTACGGTAAGGGTCTGCGTCTGGAGCGACCCGCCCCCCCCCGTGCGCAAGGCCTCCTACCCATTTTCAAGAAGAAGTATAAGTTTGGGTACCTTCTGCTTGTGCCATATGCAACCGCGATCGGAAGTGTTTCTTCCGTTGCGTCAACAATACGTGTGTTTTTGTTATACTTCGGCTTATACTTTGGCGCAGCGCTACGAGGAGCCGGACCTCGGCAGTGAAAGTGCGAGTTGTATCCTCGCCGGTTGCCTGTGTAAAAAAGAGCTATGCACGTCAGTGGGATTTTCTCGGGGCTCAACCGTGCGTCAGTGTGATTTGTCAGGGGCTCAATCGCGCAATTCCTCTCACTGCAGAACGGATTGGGATCTGCTGCATATACGACGCACGCCAGGGTAGGGGTACACTTAATGGTTATATGGAGTTCTTCACTTCTAGGGGCTGAGTACCTCACCTCATCACGACAACATAAACGTATAGTCTATTGAAAGTGAAGGACCGATTAACAATTCCATGACGTAGGTAAACAGCAAACAACGAACACTGCGGTAATCCTACACAAGAATGACACTCGGTCGATTGTTCGGTTGTTAGGTTGCTTCGTCGTTTTGAAACGAAAACAGCCAAAGGGTGCTACCGGGTGGTTGAAGGATTTGGGTTAGTGTTAGCCGCGTGCGTCATTCGAATTCGACCTAAGTACGGCAGGGGGCTATCTCCACTTTCACTACCGGGTATAGGCCAATATATACCTGGTAGTCGTAGTGAAGGGTTCCAGGGCGGTGCGCAGCGTGAAACAAACATCAACAACAAAATAAAGGGTTACGACCGTCCATGAAGGAAGATAGCCATACGCACGAGCGACAGTGAGCCGAGCTGGACGAGAAAAGGCCCAAGAGGTGCTCTCCCTCTAGCGTAGGCGTGGCCCTACCCCGATATTGAGGCGCCACCGATACGCTCAGGTTAGGCAACGTTGACGGTGGAAATCTGACGTTGCTAACATTGTTTTTATCCCCCGACTTTACCCCGCAACGCGTGCGGTCGGAGTATGATACATAGGCTGCAAATATGAGTATTCCCCAAAGCCTAGACCTCACAGATCTGTAGTACGTAGTGTATTCAAACTTCGTTAACAAAAGAATACCAGGTATAGCTTAGTTACGGCTAGGGAAGAAGAAGTTAACTATCCTTCTGTGAGGAGTCATCCCACGGTAGGGGGGCAGCAATAAGTCCTTGAGCTCCTGACACGAGGAGCTCAATATCTCACCCGAAACATGACTTTCGAGATTTTCGTTTGCGCAACCCGATCAACATTTCTATCTGCCTGTCCTAAAAAAAAAGCACTTGTAAAAGGATCATACCGACCGGTAGTTCCTTACTTCAGGAGCTCAACCGGTCAGGAACCTTTGACCCTAAAAAGTGCAACCCCTACCGTGGGATGACTCTGAGGAACGTACGATAGTGTGTCTGACTCTCTGTCAACCTATTCCCATGTTCCCTCGTGATCCTACCGCCAATTGTTTACGAGACAAACCATTTGGGCCTAGCGTGGGGGGTCGATAGTGCTGCCGTCGCAGGGTTAAGGGTTCCCCTAACAGGATCATATAATGTACAGTGAACGCCGGCTACCACAAAGAGGTAGCATATTTTAGAAATATGGGTTTTTGATTGACTGGGCTCCTCACCCCAAAAGATCGTCGGAGTGTCATTCTTGTTTAGCAACCTACTTTTTTTGTGAACCCAGGCCATCCATGGGGTTGTGCCATCGGGTTGCAAGTTGGTCTTACTCCTAACCTGTTTTCGGGTGAGTTATGGAGAGCAGCTTCTTCGACTGAGAAGCATCACGAAATACAGACTTGCACCTCTACCGTAGCATATGTCTATACGCATAATCAACATCCCATGCCCAGGTGCTCTCACATTGATGGCGTCAAGGTCGCCAGTCTCCGCGATTTCCCTCAGCTCGTCGCTGGCGTTGCCTCCGAGCTGGAAGACGGAGAAATCCTAGCGACATACACACGAGTTAGGGGGCAAACATTGCAGAATAAGGGAATGGGAGGGGGGGGGGGGGGGGGGGGGTTCCCAAAAACAAAACAAACCTCCCCCCAATTCCTCCCCACTTTTTTTCCCCTACTCCC
>JBBMKB010062225.1:0-15609 GCA_037833945.1 Alaria marginata
CCCCCCCAGACCAGGCGACCCGCTGGGGGGGAGCGAGACCAAGGCCTTCGCCAAGGCTCGCTATAGGAGTCTACAGGAGGCAGGAGCCACGGCATGCCTTCGGGCGAGGCCAACGGACTCACTCCGTGTCATACCAGCAGCAGAGTTCGAGGGCCTCGGGAGGCGTTTCTTGGGGGTCGAGGAGCATGTTGCAGTGAGCTGCCCTTGCTGCAGTGCAGTCGAAGTGGACACCCGCCATGCACGCATCTGTCCCAGAGCGGAGGCGCAGGTTAATCAGCACCAACCTCTGCTTGTCCACGCGACCTCCCGCACGTTGAAGTGGCTGGGAATTCGACACCAAGTGGAGACCAGCGAACGTTTCACTGAAGGCCGGAAGCTGCGGATAAACATAGTCGTTAGGAGAGCAGGTCTCCGGCACGCTCCAAATAGGGAGTATTGGGACAAGTCCATCCTGCTAGACGTCTCCCATGCTAATCCTCAAGCACAGGTGTACTTTCGAGGAGGCAGTGCTGATCACGATGGATCAGCTGCCTCTACCTCCGAGGCGCGCAAGCGTCAACACTACGCTAGTCCAGGACATGTGTCCTTCGACGAACGGAGCCACAAACTTGCCACTTTAGCGGTGGAAAGCTTTGGGCGTCTCGGGGTAGAGGGCAGCAAATTCATCGACCAGCTGGCAGCTAGTGTCGTAGGGGGGGTGGATGGTGGGTCGATGGCAAGGAAGGGGGTGGTGAAAGAACGCCTGCAAATCATCTCGGTGACCACACAGGTTGCCATTTCGAGGAGGGTGTTGCGCTTCAAACTCCAGCTTAAATACCGCCAGGAAACGAAAAGGAGCAGGGGAGGGGGGGGAATGACAGACCCTCACCGATGGCGTGGGGATGGAGCTTGGATGCGGCTTAAGACTTAATAATACAATATAAGGAGCACGTATTGGGAAAAAAAGGGAGAACATACAACAAATGGAGTAATGTAGATTAAAGCAAGTAGGTATAGAAGGGAGCTATTTACGGGGGAACGTAGTGAATAGGACCCACAATAGACACAAAAACCTATTTATTTATCTATTTCTACTGTCAATATTTGGTCCTATTAACTACGTTCCCCCGTAAATAGGCTTTGTGCATAGGTCTCCTCTTGTATCCGTGGTTGCTTTTTTCGGGAATGTTTTGAGCGATCAACGTTGAAGATCACTGCACATTGTCGGAGGGCAAGCACCAGAATAATAATAGTAATAATAATAACGTGTTATGGTACTGCCCTGGAAGCCTATAGCAATGCGGCTTAGGATCCAGGAGTTTGGATATGGATGTCGGAATATAAAAGGGTTTCACATGGCTTTGGCTTAATTAACCCTTTCAGAACTACAAACAACGATCCTACACTAATTCCAAGTAGTATGTCCCCAAAAAGGTGTGTGCAGTCCTAAAGGGGGTTAAGGTTGGGTTTCTGTGAAGAAAAACCCCAATGTGTCCGATTTTCCGATTCTACTATAAATACTACGATAACGCGAGTGGTTATTCATGGTAATATGATACTATTTACGGGGGACCATAGTAAATAGGACTTACGGTACATACAAAAACCTATATATTTAACTAGTTTTACTGACAATCTTTGGTCCTATTTACTATAGTCCCCCGTTATATCTCTGCGGGCATATCTATCTATCCGCCACCGATCGCCGCCGAAAAAAAATAATTTCGCCATGATTTTGTTTCGTCCACTACTGTTATTCCCTCGCGGTAGGGAGCTGTTAGGGGTTAGGGTTGGATCTCTATAAAGGAAAATCCCAATGCAAGGGGGCGAGTTTCGCATCGCGCCGCGGGTGCGGTTTCGACCGATTTTCCAGTACTTACTACTTTTTGTATAGTCTAAATACACGTGAGTGGTTTTGATGTTTAATGTTTTGTATCTCTGCGGGCATCCGCTACCGACCACCGCCGGAAAAAATATCGGTTTCACCCGGAGAATGTTTTTGTCCACCTCTAATTCCAAGTAGTTTGGCCTTACAAAAGTTTGGTGCGATTGTGTTAAGGCCGGGGTTACCTTTTATTTCTCGTCATGGTTTTAGAAAGGCCGCGTTTTTTTATGTTTGTCATAATGGTATTAATTTCACCCATTCACTACTCGTACTGCAATTATTTAATGAATCCTACACTATCTCCAAGGACTTTGTTCCCAAAACTTGGGGGGCAATTCTTCGGCAGTTTTTTGTTGTTGTTTTCCGTAATGCTGTGATGTGAGTCAGCGTGGAGCGTGACATCGGGGTGGGGGAGGGAAGCGAGCGAGTATGTATGATATCGTATAGACTATACTACAGTAGTAGGTATTATACGTGCGCACGTAAAGTTTTGCTTTTATTAATTTACAATATGAGAACCTTGTAATTTTGAACGTTCCTGTGTAGATTAAAGGAACTTCGAAAATACGAAAATACGAAAATACGAAAGTACAACTTAACAACGTTTTTTTGTCTTGATCAAAGGCTACAGATACATCAAATGGTTACGTTTTATTGTCTTCATTAAAGGCACAAAGTAAAAGATATTACTCGGTTTGTGTTGCGGCATTACTAACATGATGCATTCGTCTTGATTAAAGACCTATAGGGACAGGAAAACGATTTTGGGAATCGGAGACCTCAGTTTACCAGTTTTTACACTGAATTTTACAGTTGAAGAATATCATTTTTCTTGCCCCGCAAACCTCTCTTTGTCGGTATGTATGCACGCCCTACACTAACAATTCGAAGAGAACGAAGGAAGATATGTTATAGGTAGACGAGCGAGCGTGAACTAACTACTGCAAAGAGTATCCCCACAAATTCCAAGTCATTTTCCTAAAAAATAGTGTATGATCTTTCTCAAAGGGTTTTACACTATTACGGGGGACCATAGTAAATAGGACCAAATACTGTTCGTAAAAATAGGTAGATATATAGTTTTTTGTGTTTACCGTAGGTCCCATTTACTATGGTCCCCTGTAATAACTAACTAACCATCACCAAAAAAATGATCATACACTGATATTAGCGGTAAGGCTAATAATTCCAAGCAATTTTTTGCCAAAAATGTGCGCGCAGCGCTAAAGAGGTAAAAAAGAGGTTATACAGTAAGTTCCGAAAGTCATAAACCCCCTTTAGAGCTGTACCCACATCGCGTTTCGGGGACACACTTTAACAGGTAAACATTTGAGTTTGGTGTGTAGACTATTTTTACGGGGGAACGTAGTTAATAGGACCTACGGTAGACACTAAAACCTATATATTTCTCTATACGGTAGACACAAAAACCTATATATTTCTCTATTTTTACTACCAATATACGTTCCCCCGTAAATAACATCATTCATATGCAGCAGTCGTGGTCCCGCGATAGTGCGGTACCCTCTTCTTTAGTGCGGTGTTAAAGGATTAGTGGAGTATTAGTCCGTTTGACCACTTGCAAAAAGTTAACCAATGGCCCAAACTAAGCCTTATAACACTCCCCCCTGGAACGGCGGGACAGCAGGTCGGCCGGACATACGGGCGGACGTGTCAATATCCAGGCGGTTCCATTTCCTGGGAACACCGGGAATACTATTTTTCAAGTTCGACATGGGGAAAGTCGTAAAAGTCTATTATTGGTGGAAGGTGAGATTCGAACTCACAACCAAAAACCCATGGTCTGTCGACGACGCCATTTGTTAAGGGATTAGTGGAGTAATAGTCCGTTTGACCACTTGTAAAAAGTTAACCAATGGCTTAGCCAAACTACAGTAAGCCTTATAACAGCGATGGCCCAGTTTAGTGCGGTGAGAATCGCTTGTCACGATCTTGCTCGTCCTATAAAGTACTGCGCCATCGCGGGATAGTGCGGGGTCCCACTTTAGTGCGGTTATCGTCGTCTGGCAAGGCACCGCACTATAATAATGAGGGACCACGACTTATTTGTACACCATTCCAAAACATTGATTGGTTGCAGGTGGCGGCGGTGCTCGTGCTGTTTCTGTTGACAGTTGGTTCGCAAAAGAAAGCAGCCAAGCGCTTCTTGCTGTAGCATCTACTGACATATATACGGTGGGGAACCCGGTTTAAGAGCCTCTCGGAAACGCCTATGTTACCGCTCTTTCTTATCTCCGTGCCGCTCTTATCTCAGATAGGGTATCATACGCCTGTTTTTTTGTAGTATAGGTGCCACAAGACGTGACAAGTCGATGGGACCGCTCTTAGAAAGTCATCCCACGGTAGGGGGTGCACCCTTTTGTTCCTGAGCTCCTAACATCAGGAGCTCAACATATCTCACCCGAAACATAACTTTAAAAATACGTTCGTTCGCGCAACCCACAACCAACATTTATATGCGCTAGTCAGTCCAAAAACAATTATTATTATGCTTGCCATCCGACAGTGTGCAGCATGAGCTTCAACGTTGATCACTCAAAACATTCCGGAAGGAGAAAACCACAGAAACAAAGGAAACCAATGCACAATACTACTCGTAGAATTTATCATGGCAACCTGTACATACAGTAGTTCCTCGCCCGAGGAGCTCAGCCGGTCAGAACCTTTTGGCCCAAAAAGTGCAAGCCCTATACGGTGGGATGACTCTTAAGTCCGTTTTCTCATATTATTATGGACGCTCTCTTAAATCGAACACCCCCTTGTATACGACCAACCGAGACCCCCCCCCCCCCCGTGTATGCACACAACACCTACAAATATTATTAAAAAGGTATCATATGATGTAATACCATGCTACCTATTCATACCCTGTACCGCTGTTATATCATACCACTACTACTGTGACCTGAAACCTGAAATATATAAGCACCTATTTTTACTGATATGTGCATGTAGAAGGTGCTTGCTATGTGTCCGGTCAAAGTGTGGTATTTCAGAGTCATCCCACGGTAGGGGTGCAGCAATAAGTCCCTGAGCTCCTGACATGAGGAGCTCAATATCTCACCCGATACATGACTTGCAAGATTTTTGCTCGCGCAACCCGATCAACATGTCTGTCCGCTACTGTAGTCCCTAGAACAAACCCACTCGTGAAATGATTTTACCAACCGGTAGGTCCTCACTTCAGGAGCTCAACCGGTCAGGAACCTTTGACCCCTATAGGGTAAAAAGCAACCCCTACCGTGGAATTACCACCATTGTAACCTACAGCAAGCAACAAGGCAACCCCGACCTTCTCAGTATTATTAGTGCGACCCACGCGAACGAAACGTGCCGAAACCGGAAGCAGTATTAAACTAATCGTGCTGTTTTTCGTTCAACCCCTTAAGACATGCACCTATTAACAGCTACCAGGTACGTATATACGGTTTCGGGCTGTTTTTCGTTCAACCCCTTAAGAACTGCACCTATTAATGGCTTCGGGAACAACCCGCTAGGAATTTTGGTATCGGATCATTTTTGCAGTGGTATATATGACGCATGCTATTCAGTACGCGACACCCCCCTTTACAACTGGAAACCCTTTTTGGGGACAAAATTACTTGATAATAGTATAGGGACGGGGTTCGGGGTTCTAAAGGGGTTAATTAAGAATCTCTTGTTTCTGGCCAGGCTGGAAATATTATGTGTGTGTGTGTTTTCGTCCCATTTATTCTGGGCGCCAGATGTTTGAACGCACCAGCCGGGGTCACACAGAGGGAAAAGGTAAACGCAGAAGATTTCTCTCCACCTTTCCTCCTGCGGTTTTTGCCTTAATTTTTATCGCGAGAGGGGTCCTGCCGTCCCTTTCCCCCGTCAACATTTTAAGTCGAATTTTGTTAACTCACGACTAAAAAGTATCGCTTTCCACGCTAATAATTGCGATTTTTTCACTCCCGAGAGATTCGAACCCGTAACATAGCCTTCAGAAGGTTTACGAGGTTACCAACTGAGCCACTGGGGACGCCAGTAAGGCAGGGTGTGTCATACACTCTATTCTATTTTCAGCACAAAATAGGTTCTGTTCTTATTTTTTTCCGAAAACATTAGCCTGAAATTCTTAATTATCAGATTCTTGACATCTATCTGTCGCGTACTGCATACGTTTTTTTTGGGAACAACCCGCTATTACGGGGGAACGTAGTTAATAGGACCAAATATTGGTAGTGAAAATATATATAAATATATAGGTTTTTGTGTCTACCGTAGGTCCTATATATAGGTTTTTGTGTCTACCGTATGTCCTATACATGGGTTTTTGTGTCTGCCGTACTCGTAGGTCCTATATATAGGTTTTTGTGTCTACCGTAGGTCCTATTAACTACGTTCCCCCGTAATAGGAATTAGTATCGGATCATATTACGGACACATTCTGCGATAGAGGTTCACCGTTTTGTTTCTGGAGCTCCTCACTTGAGGAATATTATATTACTCTATACTAATAGTAAGTGATTTTGAGCAAACTGAAACTGCAATCCGATGAACAAACCCGTGGCCCATCTATACAAAAAAAAATAGTGCAAAAATAGAATGTCATTCCGACGATTTTGGGTTAAGGAGTCCCGTCACCCAGAAACAAAAACGCCAAAAAGTGCTACCTCTATCGTAGAACACGTCTACGGTATAGATATGTGGGGCTCCTCGTGTGAGGAGGTTTATACCCCACCCGAACACAGCTTCTGAGAGGGTACTTTACCACTCATTCAAAATGGTTGACACACTCTTTGCATTACATATTACCCTAACCCTAACCCTAACCCAATCAAACGAAAAGCAACCAATAATGAAGGGTTAGGGTTAACCTCCCTTCGTCTTCGGAAACAGTTTGCCTCAACCATTTTCTCGAATAAGTGGTAAGCTCTACTGGCTTTTGAGGAAATTGAGAGTTCAACCCTACGAATAAAAATATATATACATGGGCTAGACTAAAGGTGTACGTATGATACCATCAAAAAACATTTTTTTTGAAAAAAATGACATTCCGACGATTTTGGGTTAAGGAGACCCGTCGTTCATAAAAAAAAAATGAGCCGAAAAGTGCTGCATACAGCAGTATATATACCTCTGTCGCGGTATACAAAAAAGAAAATGCGAAGAAAACAATACATTCCGACGATTTTGGGTTAAGGAGACCCTTCGTTGAAAAAACGTTTTTAGCCCAAAAGTGCTACAACAGTTACCTCTATCGCGTCACGCGTGGTATATCTGGTATACAGCAGTATACCAGTAAATCAGCAACCTCTCCTTTAGAACAGCGCCCACGTTTTTTTTTGGGACAAACCACTCGAAATTAGCGTGGGATCTTTTTTTCGGTACAGCAGGGGGTCCCCCAATAAGGCGGTCTGAGTAAGGCGGTATCCCGATACAAGGCGGTCAAAGTCGCTTGGCGCAACTGGGGCATTGCCCTCATAACCCGGAATGAATGCGGCGGCTTCCCCCCAATAAGGCGGTCATATTGCTCTGGCACACCACCGCCTTACTGGGGGGACCCCCTACTGTACATAGTTAAGAAGGGTTGTTAACCGCTTAAGAACTCTACACACATTTATTTTCTTGGGACAAAAATCACTTGGAAATACAGCAGTGACATCATTTTGTGCAGTAGCAGTATAAAACTTGACCGCATTTTTTTAGAATTGTACCCACGAGTTTACGGGGAAACCACGTGAAGAGATTAGCAGCGTATCATATGATGATCATTTTTTTTGCAGTAGGTATAATACTTCGTACATGCTTAGAAGGGTTGTAAAGGCCCGATGACTAGCTAAAATAATGCTGTACCAGGGTATGTAGCCCCAGCAACGATTTTTTTCTCTATTAATATTTTTGTAGCGTTTCCAAGACCATATATTTAGACCCAAAATTTCAATTTTCGATCTCACAGCTGCAGTGTATTTTTAATTTTTTGTAATGTATCCCACCAGCATAACACCAACAACAAACATGAAGAAAAAAAAAGGCAAAAATCAATCAAAAACCTAAAAAAAAAAACGAAACCAGAGTGAGGACGGCTGTAATTAGACCTTATCGCCGAAACTTCAAAAAGCAAGCCTTGCCCGCCCCCCTCATAAAGCAACCGCGACGCATACAAACTTCCTGCTGCTACGGGGGGACACGCTCAAACAAAAACCGGACACCACCACACGGCTTTTGCCCTGCAGGGCTTTCCACGAGTCGGATCGTTACTTGCGGGTCGGGCCGGGACGGGTCGGGGTGACCCGACCCGACCGGTGATATTTTGAACACCCACTGACCTGACTCGACCTGACCCCGACCTGACCCGACCCGAGAGACTTCGAGCACCTCCTGACCCGACCCGGCTCAACCCGCGAGACTTTGAAAGCCTCGTGACCCTACCCGCGGCTCGGGTCATGGCCCGTCAAAAGCCCTGACTGTTTTTTCCGAAAGCTAGACAGGGGGGGGGGGGGTATACTATAATTAACATAGTCAAAAACAAACAGAGCTCCCAACCCTCCGTGTTATTTTTTATATTATTTTGATCGTTCTATATAAGAGTAGTGGGGTTTTGTCTTTTGGACGTGTTTCTCTGGCTGCCACTGCATTTTTTCGTTTTGTCAAGGCACCGGCACTGAGCCACCACACAGCTATATACGATTTTCAAAGCTGCCTGGTATTTACTTATCATATTATAGCAGATCATGGAACAACAACCCCAAAATATTTCGTTCAAAATAAACGACGGATTCATGCCGCTCGCTGCCGTCTTTCACTGTGCGGCGTAATCTTCTCTTTTACTTCAAAGAGAAGTGAAAATATATTCGGGCGGCTACAGTGAAAATATATTCGGGCAGCTATAGACTAAATATACGATCTCTCCCATCCCAGTCAATTTTCAACCCGTGGCTGTATGGAAAAGGCGAACGCATCACAAATCGCCCGGAAAACCCAAAAACACACAAAAAAAAAGCACAACAAATACACCACACGGAGAGCCAGCCCCACACCCGCCTTAAGGAGGTTTTCGTAAAATTGCGTTTCCCGAAAAAGTCACCAAAAAAAGGTACCAAGGTATGTACAACAGTAGTGGTTCCTCTACAGCGTCGGTGTGTGCCAGCTGGAAATACCGGCACTATGGCGGCAAACGGCGCTACTTCGCATTCTGCCACTACTTGTTGTTCCCACCTGTGTCAAGCGATTTCACAGGCACTATAACGGGCATTTTCAGCCGGCGCTATCTGCAGCACCATAAAACCAGCGCGTGTGCTTGGATTCTCCCTCTCTTACGTACAGTAACCTTCTCTGTCTGGTAGCTACCGTGTAAATGACGGAAGAATCTCGGTTTCAGTGCACCGCAGCACTAAGAAACCGGTACATTACGGGCTATGGTACTAAGAAAACGTCACTTCACAAGAAGAATGTATCTATGATATGACAGTAAGAAAAACTCCAAGAATGTGTTTGGTAGGGTGGATGCTCTGGAATACTCGGGTACCAAGACAGACTTGGTTGTGTTGTCATACCCGGGTAGATACCCGGGTACATCCAGAGAATATGCGCGGGTACATCCAGATACTCGGGTACATCCAAACTTTATACTGGGGTACATACCGAGTATATACCATACCCGGGCACATCACGAGCATATACTCGGGTACGTCCAGAGCATATACCCGGGTACATAAAAAGTGTATACCCGGTTGCATCCAGAGCATATACCCGGGTACATCCAGATTATATACCCGGGTACACCCAGAGTATATGCCCGGGTCATCCAGGATATATACCCGGGTACACCATACCCTACTAAGCACACCCTTGAAAAACTCATTTGTCTTCCCATCATAGCCCGCAGTACCGGCACACGCGCAGAAGCAAGGTCAACGTCGCTTTTTATCGGACGGGCGACACAAAAAAGAAAAATACGCACGATCGTACAACATGCAAAACAAAACAACAACAACAACAACAACAACTATTGTACTGGCTGGTACCAACCGTTTATATCAATCATATTACCACCGCTCTCGACTGCTGACTGTGCTGGTCCTGACCCGTTGGTATCACCACCGCTCTTTGCTGCTCAACCCTATAATGGGCTCGTGTAGACGACGGGAAAAAAAAAATGGTAAGAAAATACTTGAGAAGAACTCAAAAACATTTTATCATCGTCATATGTATGATAGCCCCAAAAAGGCTCTCAACCCGCCCCCACCACGCCCTGCACTTCTCTTTTCAGACCTGCAGAAATATATTCCACACTAAATCCAAGTAGTGTGTTTCCCAAACGTGGGCGAGGGCGAAATTCTAAATAGGTTAGGTTAAGCCGCAGCTGGTGGCTCCGTCGCCCGTCTAGCTTAACCTTTCCACCACACTGCAAAACGTATTCCGCACTAATTCCAAGGAGATTGTCTCCAAAAACGTGAGAGTAGTGCTAAATAGGTCAAGTTTGTTGTACGTAGTACCTCGCACACAAATGCGTTCAAGCACAGCAGCAACACACACACAAACACACGTGCCTGCACCACGCCACAGATAGATGCGTTCAAGTACAGCAGCGACACACACAAATACGTGCCTGAACCACATCAAGAGCAAAAGGTGAAGGTGTACCACACCAAGAGCAAAGTGTGACGGCAGACATATAGACGACCGGGCTACAGTAGAAGAAAACACTGGAACACTCGCTGGCGAGCATCAGCAAAAACTATAAAAAAACTATAAAAACTATAAAAAAAAAAAACGAGGGGCACAGACCCAAAACGGACAGTACACCACACAAACGTTCGGCAAGCACACCACAGCTAACAGTAATAAATCTCAAAACATGACCCATGACCAACGACCAAGTGGAATATCGAATTGATTTCGCTGGCCCCTTCTTGCAGAGCACACAGTAGACACAAAGAAAAGGGCTTGTCCACCGCTCGCTTATCGACGTTTCCCAACCCATAACCCCGAGCAGCTGGCGAAGGAGTGATTCGAAGGTCAGCGAGGCTGCTCACCGACACATTCCCAACCTATAATCCGGGGTAACTACGACAAACTACGAAGTCACTCGAAGGTCAGCGAGGCTGCTTAAACCTCGCTTCCCAGGGCAAAAACTCCGCAGCGGCTATGATAAGCGACGGAGTCACTGGCTCGAAGGTCAACGAGGCTTTCTACCGACGCTTCTCAGCCCAGAATAACCCGGACCAGCAAAAATACGAAAAAGCCACGCGAAGGTCAGTGGCCAGAACGCGAAGCAGCTATGGTAAGCGACGGAGTCACTCGAAGGTCATCAGCGAGACTGCTCATCCATGCTTGCCAGCCCAAAACCCGGAGCAGCTAGATATGATAGCGACAAAAAAAATGACTTCACTCGAAGTCGAGCGAGACGTTGATCGCAAATCTACTCCAAGTCGAGCGAGGCGTTGATCGCAAATCTACTCGAAGTCGAGCGAGGCGTTGATCGCAAATCTAAGCTCCGGATCCTCCTGCAACTCATCCAAGACGGACCTTTGCCCTAGCCCTAGCGCAGCTTCCCCCGGCGACGCCGCCCCGTCCACACCCATCGTGGACAGCAATAATGCCCTTTTCAACTCCTCCTCCTCGTCCCCCTCCAAACTACCCCCAAGTCCCCCAAAGCTACCGCCTAAGCCGCCGTCCATGCTACTACCCCCAAGGGGTACACCTTCTCGGCTCTGACCAGCGGCCGAAGAGGTTACCCCCGCGACTGCTGCTGCAGTTGCACCACCACCTAACTGCGCACCCACCCCCCTCGCCCCCGCCGCCCCCCCTCCTCCAACAGCAACGCCTCCGTCAACAGCGACGGACGCCATGGATTCGGCGAGAGCTTGTCGGACCATCTCTGCCTCGTCCTCCGCCACGGCAGCGGTTTTGCAGGAAGCTTCGAGGGCGTTTCGCATCTGCTCTTCCTCGCTCTGCGCCTGAGCCGAGCGAAGCATCTCCTCCTGAAGAGGCAGAGGCGGCGGTGGCGGCGGCAGCAGAGGAGGTGGCGGCAGCGCGGCAGCACGGCAGCAGCAGGGGCGGTTTTCAACGGTTAATTCGGCGGCAGCTAAGGAGGGGGGAGGGTTCTCGAATCTGCCGATTCGTAGGCCAACGACACGGCAGCCGTAGGTCGAGGCAGCTTGCTTGCACTGCTGTCGCCACGGGCACCGGAGGTTGCGGCAGATTGCGCTCGCTGTCTTTGCATACGGCAGTATCATAGTACCGTTCGCTGCTTCGGCAGCCGGGTTAAGTGGACACATTATACGTCATGTATTATACGCGGAAAGTGTGTCGAGCTTAAGCTTCATTTTTGCTTTTTTATTACCCTATCCACCCGAAGGGATAGAGAAAAGAAGAGAAAAAAAAGAATCAAGGTGGCGAGCGTCAGCAGGCACAGGGTACACACACATCCGATAGATCACTGTCTACACTATTATATCAGGTATATTATAAAAAAATATAAAAACACTCTATTAATAGCTGTGAGATCGAGGATTTCATCGAAACTCACTTCGCAAGCTGTGTGTGATACATCGATCGCGCGTTTTACGGGGGGGTTTATATGTCATTATATATAGATAAATCTAAATTTTGATATCTGCCTATATGTGAGATTGTTGGGCACGATCTGTATCGTACAAATCCAACTCAGGTAACATGTTTCACACATCGAACAGACCACGATCTAAATCATCTAGATCCTATATCCGACAATATGATACGTTGTGCAGGATCTGTATCGTACAGATCCCACCCATAAAACAGGTGCTATGATATCGTACAGATCATGTGGCTCCCACTCGGCGACATGATCTCGGCGTTTCGCAGGATCTTTGTCGTGCAGATACAACCCATATAACACGTGTTAACGCTTTCATACAGATCATAGGGGTTCCCACCCAGCGATGTGATCTGGAACCAGATCATACGGTGATCTGGACCAGATCATACGGTTCCCACCCCAGCGATATGATCTGGATCACGCAGATCATACGGTTCCCACCCAGCGATATGACAGCGATATATCTGTCCTGAAGGATCTAAATCATTGGTTTAAGGATCTGACTTGTCCGATGTTTGGAAGGCTCGCCTCGCTGTCTCGAGGGAATCGTCCAAAGTAGGGGTCCCTCCGTAGTGCCGGTTGATTAGTACCGGTTGCCGTAGTAGTGCTGTTAAAAATGCCTATATATAGTGGCAGTGGGCGGAGTAGTGCCGGTTGCCGCAGTAGCGCCGTTTTTTTTTGCTGGCGCATGCTGGCACTACTGAGGGACCCCATTTAACTACTGTATTAAACAATGTCAAGTCAGAGGCTGCTGGCTTCTTCTAGGCCTCCAGTATTTCAGTAGTAACATTTGTCTCCGTCCGGGGCCCACTTAATTTCAAGGTCCAGCTGCGCTTTCAGAGCCCCCCGCTGGAGAAAGCCTTCCTAACTTCTGTTGGAAAACCTTCCGTAGTTGGTTTGTCCGTATTTTTTTTCTTTGTTTTCGTTCATTTTTCCTTCCTTTCGTCAGCTTTTGTCATTATTTTTCGTTATTCTCGATCGTCTCGCTCCGAATTGACTGTTGTTCGATTTTGATTCGAGGTTCGACTAATAATCGTTTTTTTTTTTTTTTTAACTTTCTCATCGTTTTTCGTGTTTCGTCGTTTCTGTTTTTCCGGTTACCTCACCGTTTTTTGTTTTTTTAATGTTTTTCGATGCTGCTTCGAGTTCCGAACAACATTTTTTTTTTTTTTCTGATACTGAACGTATTTTTTTCCCGATGTTTCGTTTCCGATTAAAAAAAAGGGCGTTTTCTATTGCGTATACAGTACATGAGGTTCGTACCTGCACGTTGTACACCTATACCATACGTTCGTACACGTTTACTTTATAGCACCTGCCTGCTTCTTCTGCTCAAACCACAAAAAAAGCATACACACACACAGACAGCTCTCAGAGCTACAGGAGTGTGATAGCATGTTGTCGTCGAGCATCTACTACAAGCATACAGCATAGCGCCACGGGCGGAGCCGTGACTGTACCGCTAGTATAATATAACACCCACATACCAGCATGTATACCACGGCATACCCTGGTACATCAGATCGATAGACTTCTCTTCCACGAATCTCAAAAACAAATAACTAACCCAAAAGATCATCCCCAAATTGATTAAATCACATTTCTACCCCCCTAGATACATGTATGTGCTCGGTATGTTAGCTCCGCAGTTGAGGACTTTCGCCCGTGAGAAATGGTTGGGGGGGGGCTCAAAGTGCAACCCCTATACCCTAGCACGGCTGCCCGCGCTTTCTTGGCCCCCTTGGCATCAAGGGACCTCTCAAGCTCGGTTGCAGACGGGGGCGGGTTGTGAAGGCATGCATGGTCACTGATTGTTACCGGTATGTTTTTCGTGTTTTTGTGCACTGCTGTCGTCCGGTCTTCGGTATTTTTTCGTGTTCTTTCGTGCACTACTACTACTGTTCGGTCTTCGGTATTTTTTCGCGTTCTTTTGTGCACTAACTACTACCTGGTGTTCGGTCTTCGGGTATTTTTTCGCGTTATTGTCGTACACTACTAGGCACAATTAACACCGCTGTTCGGTCTTCGGTTAAAAAACCTTTTATCCCTACCGCGAAACGTACCCTACACTAAATCCAAGTAGTTTGTCCAGAAAACACGGGTGGAGATATGCAACTAAGAGGAATTATTTTCCTTCATACACCGCCCCTTCACCCCCTTAACCCTTTTGTCCACGTCGAAATCGTTTCCACTCTATTTCCAAGTTGTGTGTCCCAAAAAATGGGCCGCAGTTCTTATGGGGTTAAGCACGGCAGGTGTGCCCAAATATCCCATCCTTTATCATATAATACCGATGTATTCCTCTCCGCACATATTTACAAATACTTTATAGTATGTAGCTAATTCAACCTTTTCGTGACAACCGACAATACAGTGGGGTATCCGGTTTAAGAGCCCCTCGGAACAGATCAGTGTTACCGCTCTTATCTCAGAGTGGGTATCATATGATACAGGTTTTAGTTAAGGCATCACTATCCGTTGTCCTCCCCAAAAACAGAAACTAATTTATTCTTATTATTATTTTTGTTCTTACTGTTACTGTTACTGTTACTGTTATTGTTATTGTTATTGTTATTGTTATTGTTATTGTTATTGTTATTATTATTATTATTATTATTATTATTATTATTATTACTATTATTACTACTATTATTTTATTATTTTATTATTTTTATTATTTTTATTGATATTATTAATATTATCAGTATTATCATTATTATTAATATTATTATTACTATTACTATTATTATTATTACTATTATTATTATTATTATTATTATTATTATTATTATTATTTCATTTGCCATCTGACAAGGTGTATTATTATTATTATTATTATTATTACTACTATTATTATTATTATCATCATTATTATTATTGTATGTTCCATCCGACAATGTGCAGCATGAGCTCCAAAACGTCGAGCACTCACAAGCTTTTCCAGAAACTAGAAGAAATATACCTGGAAGGTTTTAGTAGGGGCGTCACAAGGCGTGACACCCCGAGTTGCCCTCTCGTAAATCCGTTTTCTCTCCATTTTATTTTTATTTTTGCTCGTCCCATCTATTATCTTCGAACGTTTTATTTCTCCTTCTTCCTCCCTAGCCGAAACTCAGCTCCGGGGGGGGGGGGGGGGGGGGACCCCTTTTTTTCTTTCCTTCTTCCTTTTACCCTT
>JBBMKB010062336.1:0-15607 GCA_037833945.1 Alaria marginata
ACGGGGACACGTGCCTTCAAGACACGCGTCCCCGCCACCCCGCTGTTGTTGTTGTTGTTGTTGTTGTTGTTGTTGTTTTCAATTGATCGTCTATTATACACAGTTAGTAGTTATTAATAGTGTAGTACTGTAACATTGTAACTATTCATGCATATAATACGTACACACGATATGTATGATATACCAGGTAATATTCTGATTCTTTACTGTCAATTAAATTATACGTGTTCGAAAAGTGTTACTCCGGATAATTCTATTCCGAGTAACCCTGTTTTCATATATTAATTCCAATACACGAGTTTCACCGTTTCACCTCTTCCAATTAAAAACCTGACTCTCAATGACAAGCTACACTCTCAATCTGGCGAAAAGTGTGTTCAGTGCATTGCTTTTTGCTGTTAAGGCTTAGACGCTGTGCAGCGAAACTCAACGTGCACGCGCATGAGCACTGTTCGGACCTGGCTGGGGTTATTTTCTAATTGTACAACTATACGTTTCCGTAGCTAACACGCCTGGCATCGAGTTTGGTTCGGTCATTGGGGGTTTAACCTGGCTGTATATACTTTTATTTTACGGAACTTGAAAGTTAATCGACACTAACTTCAGGTCGTGTATCCCTAAACAAATGCACGCCGCGGTCAAGAGTAGTTCTCATTGCTTTCGATTTTTGTCGTATCTGCCTTGTGTTCCAAAGCATCTGCCCGAAAATCAAGAGGGACGAGGTGGGTGGATGGCTGATATAAGTATGCCACACGCCGCGGTTCGTCCTTTCCTGGACTCGAGTTGGATATATATGGCTGGTGCCTTCGATTTTGGAGGAGATGCACGGAGTCGGCATGACTTCGGTCCGTGATGTTGCGTTGTTTAAAGTCTGCAAGGCACACAAAAGACGGGCCTGTTGTTTGTTTATATCTCTGACTCCTCTTGGACACGCTTTTCGTTCTGCTCGAGACTCGTCTCTCTGCTCGACGTAGAGACACTGCAAATGGCGCTTCCATCTGGAGTTCGTCTCGCAGTTATACGTGGCTGGTTGGCTTGACTTGGACGACACCGCTACAAGACAGCCAGCAACTTGATCTTGTCTATACTAGTAGTCGAAACTCGTCCCTTTGCTCGAGGTGGGTCATCCCACGGTAGGGGTACCCCTTATTGGCGTGAAACGTTCCTAACCAGTTGAGCTCGTGAAGTGAGGAACAATCGGTTGGTATCGTCATTTTACGAGGGCATTCGTTTCAGGACTAGCGGGTAGAAATAGTGATTGGCTTGAGCGAACGAACAGTCTTGTAAGTCATAAGTCAAATGTTGGGTGAGATAGAGAGCTCCTCATCTCCGGAGCTCAGGAGCTTATTGCTGCGCCCCTGCTGTGGGATGACTCCGATATAGTGGAACAGTACCACTGTTAGCGCCTCCCACGGCCCAAGAGTGGTTCCCAGTGGTCAAGGTCGCAGCCTGGCGATATATTGCCGATATGACTGAGTGGTACGTGCGTTCATACGGAGAGCACTATTTGGCTTGAAGGTTTTCCGAAGGACGAGGCGCCTTAACCCAAACTCGGCGAAATTTCGTTTCGATTTTGCGCCATGTTTAGTTGTATACCTAGGACATGGCATTAGTCATCTAGAGTTAGGGGCAAGGCCAAGAACTCCTTAAAGGGGGCGAGCCCTTCAAAATGGAGCTCTTCCCGTGATGAACGTCAGAAATCTAACGGTGCACCTCTACCGCAGCATACTTGGTGTGACAGAGTCACAGAATCACAGAGGGGGTTCATACGCGGTGGTAGCTCTTTCTTCTCTCATATTGAGTCGGAGAGGACGCCCGTGCGGCGTCCACACTATACGGGCTGCACCGTTGAAGTTAACACTCGGCAGAGGTCAACTAGCAATATATATATTCACATTTATACAGATATATTCCAAGTATCACTTGAAACGCTGCCCGCCATTGGAAACCGGTCGATTCACCGCGCGTGGTTCTTCCCCATACCGAACCGGGTTTTACTGGGCTCGACATGGATGCTTCCTTGGAACTACTTCACACGTCTGCCAGACCATGGGGGTCGACCTACCGCCGCTTGTTCTTCGCTCCGCTGGAATACTGACAAATTACTGACAGGACACGGAATGACCAGCTAAATTCACAGCAACGCAGCTTCAGCCAGACAGGTTTGATGCTTACATCCAGGTACGCGTTACTGGCACGAGAAAGGTGACTTCGTAAGATTCAATATCTCATCGTTACCGAGGTCCAACACACAGTACACTCGTACTACAGTGCAGTGTCACGTCCGTTCCACTATTGACGGCGGGTTGATCGGCATGGATGCAGGTTCCGCCGCCCCGGATGCCCTCTAGCTTTGGGGTTAACAGCTCGGATCGCAGTGGTAAAACATATTTCAGGTGTAGCCGTGTCAGTCCCGCATATCAAACGACCGGGTAACGCAAAGAGGGGAGAATGGACCAGCCTGCTGCTGTAGTGCGTATCAATACAAAAGTTTGAACCAAAAGAGAAAAAAAACATTCAGTATTCTCCAAATTTCACAAGGGTGTCATTATGATGTGACTCCGAACATATACGCGAGATTATGATCCGCCCTTGTTGGCAGCAGCTAGTGTTCTGGCCGCAGGCAGATTAATTTATCCTTAAGAGTTGCGCATTATCCGTACGCCGCCGTTGCGCGTTGGTGACGTTATTGATGGACTATTATGCCTTACAACAACTTGTGGGCCTCGTGAAAAGGGTTGTCGGGGTCCAGTGGACCCTGGACGGTCATATCTGCTTAAAGAGCTGCCGACCGAGTTGGTGGATGTTTGTCGGGTGGGACGCTGACCGATCGTCGACAACCCGTTCCTCGTATGGTATCTAGCCGGCGCACGAGATGTGTCAAATAACTGACTATCGCTTCGATGATGGTGGCGTGAGATACCCAACTTCGCGGCGACACGGTCTGACGAGTTCAGGATGCACTCCTTTGGACACGGGCATACGCTGTCGGGTCTCTGCAGAAGCAGGATAGCCGGCGACGACATCACGAAGGGGCTTCTTTCGGAGTGGGATCAGGACGCATTCTACGATAGAGGTGCAGCGTTATGTTTCGGAACCTCCTCACTTGAGGAGCTCTATGCCTCTACCCAAACACAGATTATGAGAAACTTGAAAGTGCAATGCTATGAGCAAACCCGTAGCCCATCTGTACAGACAATTTGTATTGCAAACCTAAAATGGCATTGCGATAATTGGGGGATAAGGAGCCCCGTCATCCAGAAACCCAAAAACGCCAAAACGTCCCACCTCTATCGTAGAACGCGTCCCAGTTAACATGGTACTGTCCGGAGACGACCGCGAGGAGTGCCGGTGAAATCTAGATGCAAGTGTATCAGGGCCTCTAAGCCGAAACGTCGAATTGGCCATGCGGCAGACAGCCATCGATTTAGCTCGCCGGGGCCGTGACGGATGTTGTGTTTTCGTGAATTTAGATTAAACTATCACGGGGGAACACAGTGAGTAGTACAACATATGTTAGTTAGTATAAATAGGGAAATATAAAGGTTTAAAAATGTGCCGTAGGTACTGTCAACTGGTCCCCCTTAATCGAAGAGCACCATAGCTGGGAACGGCGACTGACAAGGCGGAGACAACTGGCCATAGTCCAATGGTCGACTGAGAGCACTATGTATGCAAATAAAGCATCCCCTCAGAATGGCAGTTAAAAGAGGTCGAAAGCGAGATCATCAAGATCGGCGGCGGAAGACGGAACAGATACAGTGGGAGGACGGTAATGCTTTTGACGACAGCTGTGGATATTGTCCGCACGGGGGCTGCTAACAAAAACCGTCCCATTTCTTCTACTTGGAGCAAAAACTAAAACCACGCGACAGCCATCGATTTGTCGACCTCTCCGTCCCTTCACCACGTTGATACCGGAATACGCTACTTGACATGACGACTTAGGTAAGACACGGCCTAGGCTCATCCAGCGGCAAGCCGATACTGCAAAAACACAGAGAGGTGGGGGTGAGACCACCCAAAAGGAACCGCTGGCTACTTTCGTTCAAGATTTTGTGCCCACTGCAACGGATCGGCGTAGGAGCAGAACATTCTGACAGCAAGTTCGGGGGCCACAAAAATTATTAGCCACCATAGACACGAAAATGGAACTGCCCGTTGAAGCCTATCTAGCATGTCGACCGAGTTCCACCCTCGACCATTGCGCTGTTGAAATCAATCAAAAGTCGGACAGTGGAGGAGGTTGTTTAGAACACAACGTATCGGCGAAAGACGAGGTTGCACCCGATGACCGATCCGATTTCCAAAGTCTGCAACGAATATCAGTGCAAGGTAACGGCTACGGTAAAGGGGGTACACCAGTTTCACAACCGTCTTTGAGCCACCCGCCGGAGAGACTCTGTACCTCGCTTAACTAAACCAAAACAAATATGTTTTTGGTGCAGCGTGGACGCGTTCTACACCAGAAGTAGCACTTTTTGGTCATTTTAGTTTAAAGAAAACGGTGTTCCTTAACACATCAAAAGCGTCGGAGTGTCACTTCTTTTTTGCAATACCGACGTTTGGCATACCTAGGCCGTGAGATAGTCCATCGGGTTGCACTTTCATTTTTCTAGAAATTGGTGTTTGAGGTGGGGACAAGACCTCCTCGTGTCAGGAGCCTTGGCTAAAAAAGGATGCAACTCTATCGTAGCATGTGTCCGTAGCCAAGCACTTGATGTGTGTGGGTGTCATATCGATTAAAAAAACGGTGCAAAATCTTTAAGTCTGCACCGGAACAGGGGGGTCACTCGTGAGAGTAACCCTCATCCATTGCAAAAAAAGGTACCTTAAAAGGGACCCCCCTTTACCGAAGCCTTTGTCATTAACGCTGTACCAAGTGGGCCATTGCCACCATATGGGGTAGCTCCTCGGTCAATCGTTTGCATCTTTTCCTAAGCAACTGTACCCATTGTAGCACTCGTGGTGGTCACATTCGGTTGTTACCCCAGTGTCTCCATAGCCAAACTCGAACGTACACGTTGCTTATTTTTTAGCTACCCTGTTACCTAGATGAATGTCGCGGGCAACTCGTGCGTACTCGGCGCGTTTACCGCCGGAGGCATTTTCGGATCCCATCCGGAGCAGGCGATGTAGGTGCGATGTCCGTCGCGTCTGCCATCCAGGTAATGCACAACGCCTCCACGAAATGGCTGTTATATATATTCCGCCCAGAACATACGACCTCTTGGCGGGTCCATGCCTATCATGTATGCCTTAGTAGCTGCCTGGGGTCCCTGTCCAATCACAGAGATGTTTTTGCCTATTTTTGGTCCCTATCGTGGCCTAAACGACGATAAACAATGCAAGATAAACATTATAAACAACTACCCATCTTTCAGGCGTTGACACAGGTCCGTTAGGTAGAAGAACTTCATAGAAAGGGGGAACAATAGCTACTATATAGGCCTGCTACTGTGGGTGCTTAAAACAGGTACCACCACACAACTCTGAGAACACGACGATCAAGCTTACCGTGACTGGCTTACGGTGACTGGCTTGCGGTGACTGCACCATATGACGGTGAATACAATACGGATGTAAAACATACTGCGGCTGAGATTGTTGATATGCACGAAAACGAATATATCAACAACAAGAAAACGGAAGCAACGAAGTACCGGGGCGGTTACTCTACTTCGCAGATGCATCGGGTGGGTAGTTCTCACAACAAACCGAGCGACACAGCCCAGCTCTTGAAACCCAGAGGGTACACCCGACCAAGAGAGTGCCACGCGAACCTGACCAAACATCACCCGATGACGTGTCGAAACCATAAAACAAAACTATGGTTCAAAACCACACACAATCAAAGTCCACATGGAAACCCCTTTCGGCAGTCCAACTACGTACCAGCACATCCTACTTGACTGCAAACTGCGAGACCCGATACTCATTATTTCGCTACTTACCAGGACCCTATCACGCCTGCTGCGTACCAGCAGGGGTGGGCAGCGGGCTTGCCTCAGACGTGCACTTTTCAATCACTCAACAGCAACACGTACCAAGTCCTTTTTGACGTAGACTTAGATATAATCGCCGGTACAGCCACCCGGACCATTCTTCAGACTGTACCCTGTTGAATACAGCCTTTCGGTTTCAAGGTGGAAATCAGCTCCAACAGGTCGTTCGGTTTAGTAGTCACGTCTGCTGCAAGTGAAATACGGTATTCATGGAAGAAACCACCCGCATACCCCTAATATACCACCGATGGCATACGATCCACGAAAGGGCGAAACGTTTCGAAACTGAACAAACCGACGCGGACACCCCACCATTTCTGCCATACCATGTCCCCTTCTTCGGCGAAACCCGAATACTGTAGAGAAACCAATTTAGGCGGCAAGCACATCCTTCTTACGGTACCCAGCCGAACATTCTGGATTGCCCAGCTTCAACAGTAATTGTTTGTTAAATAGAGAGACTGCACACTTTGAACAGATCACCGATGCCCTCTTGATCTAGATACTTCAAAAAGGGTCTGTATGGTCTATAGCGCATGTAGCGGGGTGGAACCCGCAAGATCTGCATGTTCTAGAAACCTTTTCCAGGGCTGGATCTGTACCCGCTTGAGTATAGACCCTTCACAACATTCCAGGACGGTAGATACAGAATCTACTGTAGAGGATCTACATCACATCGTTTTGAGGTGTGAACGATTATCAAACGTCAGAATGACAAACAAAAGCCTCGGGAAGCCCTAACAACTCGCTGTAAATACCTCCTGATGAGGACTACTACGCATTACAAAATCATACAATACATAATACCTAACATTCATCGTGGAGTTCCAACATACTGCCAGCAGGGATGTTTGATCTATATCCAAAACAATTACGGTTTCACTTTAGAAACCATTACTTTTTAAATGCTCGGTTTACTCAAGGCATGGGGAGCCCCATGCCTGGTATTTTAAAAAGCGCGTCGACCTACCACAACCTTCACGCGTTACACAACTTCGCCGTCCCGACAGTGCACCTAAGCCCGTCTATGAGAACGCCGTGCTGGGGACAGTGGGAAGGTTGAATCCCATCGAGTCCCCACCGCGATTCCTTGCCGCAACCAACCACCTTGCACCTTGCTCTGAAGTTGATGACCAAGCGGCCCTTGACGTCACCCTTGTGGCTGGCGCACGTGGTGGGCGCTCCGTTCATCGGAACACCCCAGCTCGGTATTTTCGTGCAAGACGCATTCGAGCAGCGCTTCCTAACCACGTTTACCATGCCGTCCTGGGCGTGCTGTTTGCAGAACCTGGCCAGCCTGTTGCCTTCAAGGTTGTAGCTCGGCAGCTTCGTGCAGGAATCATGGCAGCAAATTTTCGATTGGGCGGGCGGCGGCGGCATGCTGTCCTCCACGTGCTTGCTGCAGTAGGCGGCCGATTTGCTGCCCAGGATATTGAACGTCGCCCGACTGGCGCACAAGAGATGCGAGCAGCGCCTGCTAGGGATGTCCACCATGCCCTCCCTCGCATGCTGGCTGCAGAACGCCGCTATCTTGCTACCCTTCACGTCATGGCTGGGCCACCTGGTGCAGAGGCCGTGTGAGCAGCGCCTAAAGCTGACATCCACCACGCCCTTCTCACCGTGGAAATTTCCGTCCACCGCCGCTGCCGCCGCCGCCGCCGCCGCCGCCGTCGTCCTCCTTTTTGTTTCGTGACCCGGTCGCTTTGTGTCGGAGCCATCCAACCCGCGCTTGGCGCGAACGTTCATCATGCCGTCCTTTGCGTGTTCTTTGCAATACACCCCTGTCTTATTGCCTCGAAAGTTGAAGTTCGGCTGTTTTTTGCAGAGGTTGTGCGAACACCGCTTGCTGTGGACGTCGACCATGCCCTCCTCCGCATGCTCCTTGCAGTATACCGGCTTCTTTTGACCGTCAACGTTAAATATCGAACGCTTGTTGCAGAGGGCGTGCGGGCAGCGCCGACTGCGAACGTCCACCATGGCGCTACTGGCGTGCTGCTTGCAGTACTCCGGCGTGGTGCTGCCCTCGACGTTGAAGCTCGGAAGCTTCGAGCAGGAGACGTGCGAGCAGCGCCGGCCGAGGACGCACACCATGCCGCTGTCCGCGTGCTGCTTGCAGTAGAGCGCCATCTTGCTTCCCTCGAAGTTAAACGTCGGTGATTTCTTGCAGCCGACGTGTGAGCAACGCTTGCTGCAGACGTCCACCATGCCCGCCTGCGCGTGCTGCTTGCAGCGCATCGGGACCTTCCTGCCCTCGAAGTTGAAGCTCGGCTGTGTGCTGCAGGAGGCCCGGGAGCAACGCTTGCTGTGAACGTCCACCATTCCTTCGTCGGCATGCGCCTTGCAGAACACCGCGGACGTGCTCCCCTCGATGTTGAAGCTCGGCGTCTTCATGCAGGATTCCTGTGAACAGCGCTGGCTGCGCACGTCAACCATGCCCTCCTCCGCGTGTTCCTTGCAGAACACGGCGGTCCCGTTGCCATCGAGGTTGAAGCTCGGTTGCCTCGCGCAGGACGGTTCTAGGCAACGCTTTGTGACGACGTCCACCATGCCCTCCTCGATGTGTTTCTTGCAGTAGAGCGCCGGCGTACAGCCCGCGAAGTTGAAGTTGGGCGTCTTCGCGCATTTTTTATACGTGCACTGCCTCATCTTCACGGAAGACTCGTTAGCGCAATAAACTGCCTCAGGCGGTTGCAAAAAGGGGAACCGGGCGTGGACACAACGAGGGATTGCGTTGGGTTTTGGGGCACACACAAACGGGGGCCAGTGGAGTCATCCCACGGTAGGGGTGCAGCAGACAGCTCCTGAGTTCCTAACATGAGCTCAATATCTGACCCGAAAATTAGTTCCAAGATTTTCGTTCGGGCAACCCGATCATCATTTCTATCCGCTATTCCTAAAACAACTGCACTCGTAAAGTGTTCATACCAACCAGCAGTACCTTACTCCAGGAGTTTAACCGCTCGGGGACGTTTGACTTCAAAACGTGCAACCCGTGGGATGACTCTGTAGGCATCTTGCCGATGGAATGGGGCAAGCTACGCAACAGCCACGTAGCACTGCCCGACGTTGCGTTGGGCACACACAAACGTGCGCTAGTGTAAGCATGTTGCTAACGTAAAAGTAGGACTAAGCAACGGCCCATCACACAGCCGTTGCCTTCCAGATTTCGGTGTTTAACTTACCAAACGTCACCCGTTTGAAGCATGCCACCCACCACACGCTTCGCGAATGGCAGCTCTAGGTACAAGTATACGGTATTGCTGAACGTCAGTGTTTGTCGCCGGTAAGGTATGGCAGTATGGCGTAGACACCGTCTAGGTCGGAGTCGTCCCACGGTAGGGGTTGGACGATTTTGGGGTCCAACGTTCCTGATCGATTGAGCACCAGAAGTGATGAACTACCGGTTGGTATGCTCATTTCACGAATGCTTTTGTTTTCCGGCTATTAATAGCGGATAGAAAGGTCGATCGGGTTGCGCGAACGAAAAAGTTACCAATGCATGTGGAGGCGTTTCCAACAGAAATCGTTTCAATGTGTGTGTTCCAGTACCGCAAAATAAAAAACAAACACACATTCGGGTTTCGACGGCGGTAAATTCAGCCGTACCGGTAACGTATTACCTGGCACGGTATATGTTTTGTTTGTTTGTTTGTTTTCCTCATCCCGTTCAATAGCTTCGCACGTCTCTTTGTCCTTCTCCCTCCCTGCGCAGATGGACGCGATCCCCTTGTTTCGTCGACACTGTAGCACGTGGGCAATAGGCTGACCTCTTTAGCACCATTCAGAAAATCAGATACGACGCAAACTCAACATAACCTCGGCCAACGCCGAACGGGCGCCGTTCGAAACTACGTTTTAAATGCCACCAACTACGCCAAGCTCACACAACGTGGGAAACTCCATAGGTTTTGCGGTTATTGACATTGACAAAGGTGCCCAGAGGGTCGTCCTTTTGCCCAAATTCTACCATGCCAACTATACAGGGGGTCCCGTCCATCCTCGTAGTCGTGACTCCAACCCGGGGGTACTAAGGAGATAGTTCCACTACCTCCCTACTACGGTACGCGCCTTCCCGTTTATCGCCAAAGTGACAACCCTTTTCCCTCGTCGACCCGCATCGAATTTGCGTACAAATTTCAGGCGCTATCCGCGGACGAATTGGTAAATAAGGTAGAACATCATGGTAAGGCTCGGAACCAAGTGACTTCGATGTTAATAGCTTTCCGACAGCAGTAGAGATGATGGGCAGCGGGTGAAAAAAAAACGTTTAACCGGGGTTTTCGGAAACCCAGCAGGCGTGCGAGACCACTCCGTTTTTCACACAAAGAACTGGCAGCTTTTGAGCCCCGGTTAACCGGTCAACAGGTGGAACTGGTTAAAATCGCGGGTTTAACCAGGAACTTCGTTGACTTGTTTTACCCTGAAATGTGCCAGCAGCAGTGAATAGCGTATTAATAAACGTGACACCGTGAACATTTGCTGGTCCCACGTGTGTTGTGCCTTATTTATTGGGCCACTCCGTTTCGTTTTTGTTGATGTTTCCAGTTAAAAAAAAAACTGTAGATTTGTTTCTTCAACGCAAGGTATATAGACTGGTATGTAGATCCTAGCTGTAGGAAACACGCTTTACGTAAAGCGGCACACCTCGTGAACCAGACCTGCTAAGAGTAAGTCGTCGATCTTTGAAGCAAGCTTACGATCATGGCAATCGTTCTGTGCCACTTCCGATCGCTGCCACGCGTTATTCAGCCGGGCCAAACGCCTCAGACACAAACGCTATAAAACTGTGTCTGCCATCGTGAAAACGCAAGAGTCCTTGGGCCACCGATTGTGTCTAAAATTGAACTTCGGCGACAACGCCAGCGACTGGCATACCGACCAATGCCAGCCTCTAACGGAGACCAGTGTTCCGTACAGAGCGAGCGCCACCCTATAGCTGTACAGGCTAGGGGATGCATAATGACCAAAGTTTGGCGGGTGTATATGGGATGCAAACACGACAGGGCGTACGTTTCAGTGATATGTTGATAGTTATCAAATATTGGGCTGCATGTAAGTATTCTCCAAAGATCGACACCGGATCAGGAGCAGGGGTGGTTCGGAAGTTAGTTGTACTGCTTTCCGGAAGAAGTGTTTCATAGCTATTCATAGGCCACTATTAATGTGTTTCATAGGCCACTATTAATGATACACTGGAAATATTAAAGCTGCTGCGGAAAGACAAATTTCACAAACAAAATGCAAAACATGATAAGGCTACAACGCGGCCCCTCGATAGTCTGAAACATGACGACAGCCTGAAACCAGTTGGATCCAGCATCGATTGTGCGGGATAATCGACGTTGGATCGCCCCCTACACCCACCACACCCACCACCAGCACACACCTAACACGCACAACACCTCGAAATGCCTGCCGCAGACGCCGTTGCAGTAGCTGTAGTGAAGATGTCAGCACAGTACTTGGAGTCATCCCACGGTAGGGGTACAGCAGTAAGTATCTGAGCTCGTGACATGAGGAGCTCAATATCCCACTCAAAACGTGACTTCCAAGATTTTCGTTCGCGAAACCCGATCAACATTTCTGTCCGCTAGTACTAAAACAGATGCACCCGTAAAATGGTCATATATACCAATCGGTGACTCATCCCACGGTAGGGGTTGCACTTTTCGGGGTCAATAAAAGCCTTCCTGACCGGTTGAGCTCCTAAAGTGAGGAACTACCGGTTGGTAGAATCATTTTACGAATGTATTTGTTTTAGGACGAGCGGATAGACATGTTGATCGGGTTGCGCGAACGAAAGTCTTGCAAGTCATGCTTCGGGTGAGATATTGAGATCCTCATGTCAGGAGCTCAGAAACATATCGTTGCACCCCTCCCGTGGGATGACTCCGGTGGTTCCTTATATCAGGAGTTCAACCGGTCAGGATTGTTTGACCACAAAAAGTGCAACCCCTACCGTGGGATGACCCGCTGCTCAGTTAATAGGAGGCGGACTTTGGGTACGTTGTCGTGGGCAAATTAAGCGGCGTTGGTTCTATGGATAGTGTGGTTGGCATGGCTTCCGGTGATTGCACCATTTACTGCGTTACTGCGGATACGAGTAGAAAATGTTTGAATTCAACTGTTGGGAGTTTTTGGATAACGCCGTGAACCATGTTTATGATTTGCCGCGTTCCCTTTCCAGCTCGACTCGCTGGAATTTTCACTTGCGGCGGTCTTCTCGCGGCAGGCTATTCACAGGTCTCTTCCTATACCCCTCCCCCCCCGGAACATACCTGCATGATCAGTATGCGAGTCTGATTGTTGCAGACGTGGTAGCTAGTTGTCGTGTGGACTAACAAGGACGACCACTGTTGGTTGTACACGTCGCACGATGGTGACCGTGACATTGATTTCTGGGGCTTGCGTGAAAATGTAGAGTTCGGGTCTCTGGCTGTGGCTATTCTGGTGCGGTCCGACGTTGTGCTCTACTATAAATAACAACTTTCCGGCTGATCAGCATCAATTCGCGTGGCAATCCACCTCGAGCAGACGCATTATTTGCAGGCACTCGTGAGTACACCACAAAGTCCAGGTCAGTGACAAAACGCCGTTGGTTTTCAATATTGCAGATGACGCATTCTACGATACAGGTGCAGGATGTTTTTTTCTGAATATTCTCACTTGAGGAGCTCTATACTATTAGTAAGTGATTTTGAGCAAACTGAAAGTGCAATCTGATGAGTAAATCCGTGGTCCATCCACACAAAAAAACACAATTCAAAAATAGAATGACATTCCTATACTATTAGCAAGTGATTTGGGGTTGAGGAGCCCCGTCATCCATGAAGTAAAAACGCCAAAATGTGCTACCTCTAACGTAGAACACGTCAGATACTTCACCACTCTAAATCTGGGTCAACCGTTGTTTGAGTTAACCGGATAAAAACGGCAGAAAAATCCTCTCCTAATGAGTTTTCAATGGTTTAGAAAATTAGATCCGGTGCCTATCTCTAATTTACGAAGCAGGAGTAGGCAGTGTCAAATGTGTCTTGTCCATGCTGTTGATAGCACATGCCAGGTGTACCGCCTGCCAGTCACGATCGTTGTCAAGGTCTTGGCTCGGTTCATTGAGCGGGCGGCGACAACCGCAGAAACCTTGTTATTTATACTTGTATGTGTGTTAATGCTTTATGATGCACCTTTTTGTTGTAGTCTTTCAACTTGTTATCGATATCTGTGTTTTTTATCGTTGTCAAGGTCTTGGACTCGTGAACGGCAGAAACATTTTATGTAGATACTTTAGGTACATATGTATAATATATATACTATATGTATATTTGCTCATCCCATTTATTTATTATCTTTGCACTTTTATTTCTCTTTTTCCCTACCTGGACGTAACACAGATCCGGGGTCACCAAGCAGGAATTTCTCCCCCCTCCCCACTACGGAACGCGCCTTCGTTTTTTATCGCGAGAAGAATTCAGCACTTCCTTCCCCCGTCGACCTGGATCGAATTGTGCTTACTCACGCTACAAAGCGCTTTCCGCAGTTGGTGTCAGAAGAAGAAAAATCTCCGGACCGAGATTCGAAACCCTGACTCCAACCTTAGCAGTATTCGCGGTTAACCACTATTAATATTATAGACCATCGGCGCGACCGGGCGTATATACACCCTGCTACCACATGTATAGCTA
This sequence comes from Alaria marginata, assembly GCA_037833945.1. Classification (NCBI taxonomy): domain Eukaryota; class Phaeophyceae; order Laminariales; family Alariaceae; genus Alaria; species Alaria marginata. Next base: position 13,688 of record JBBMKB010062336.1, read on the forward strand.
CCAGGTACCTAGTAGTTAGGGGAGTCGCCGACCTATATTCTTCACGAGGATACCCCGTACCACGCGATCGGGGTGTCACACACAACTTGCAAACATTAGTTTCGACGAAATCTTCGATCCTATGTACCAGCTGAGATGAGTTATAAATATTTGATCATATTTCTCTGTTTTTTTCAGTTTTTTCCAGTTGTTATCGATATTTGGCATAGTTTAGTACTGTACCAGGTATTTGTGATATGTTTAGTCTTTAAAAACTAGCAAACAAAAGTTCATACTCCGGCAGTGGTTCGTTTGTAAAAATATACATATGTATGATATAATATAATATTTTATAGAACAAACGACGCTCGAATATCGAATATCGTATCGAATATCGAATATCGTATAATATTACAGAAGCAAAAAGGCAACATGTGAGGTGGATGTGCAGTCGACAGTACAAAACAATACCGGTTGTTTACTGCATACAGCAGGTGTGTGTCTCTATGCGTTCTTCACACAAAACGGCTGTTTGCAACCATCGACGTCCGAGGGTCGTGCCAATGCCTCTAGCTGGAGAGACAATCTCCGTGGTCACGATGCAGGAGCCAGAGACACACACTACAGCAGCACATGTATATATATATTGTATGTCGAAAAAACATATTGAGAGGAGTGGGTCATGCATGATGTCCTGGCCAAACACCATCACTACAAAAGGCGAACACAAGTAAGCGAGCACACGAGACAAATTGCAGGAAAACAAAAAAAAATAGCAGATATAATACACGCGGGCTTCACCGCGGCGGGCTGACGCCCACCTGCCGCTCCGCGCGTGCCCGTAACGGCAGGAGATGCAGAACGTAAGCAAATCCCGGCCGCAAATGCGGCAGAGTACTGCCAATAATTGCATAAAGATCGAGTAATCTTTGATCGACGAGAAACTAAACACTGAAAAGCAATAATACAAAGCTCGCCATCTGGCAGAATGTGTAGCGTACAAAAGCAAACAAACAAAAATAACAGCAGTTGCCCACTCGTAAGCAACACGATGAAGGAAAGCCGACCGAAATGCTTCTAAGGGCATCACCAGCTATATCGCTCTCATAGACTGCATGTATGGTTCATTTGCTGTGTTTCTCTCTTGGGCCTATCAATGGTGTCATACCCGGGTGATTCCTCCTCCGCAACACATACATATAATATGGTATAAAAATACTGTACAGTTGAGGCCCGCTGTTAATATAAATATTTGAAGAAAGTACGCCTCGACCCTCTACAAAAAATATGAAATTCGGTGTAGGAAGTACAGTATAGCTCCAACTGAAAAATAAAATAGGAGATCGGAAGATAAAAAACAAGCGATCGACGTCCATACCAGAGAAGTAGTGTCGCTCCGGAAATGTGGAACGAAAACAAGAACAAACTCGGACTGTCATAGACCTATATCCTTCATGGGGACATACACACCCCGTAAAACGTGTGTTCGGTCTATCACACACAGCTTGCAAAGTGAGTTTCGACGAAATCCTCGATCTCACAGCTAGCTGCAGTGTTTTGTTTCAAGTAATATATACCCCTCTGTTGTTGTTGTTGTTGTTGTTGTCACTCTAATTCGCATAAAGTATCAAGTCCGTGGTCACAGGACAGTCTCCAGTCACTCCGGAGTGGAAGAATACCCCTCCCAGGGGAAAAATAAAACCAACCAAAAGTGGCACACGAAAATATACAATGGCTGAGGCAAGTCGTACGTCCGTCAAAAGAGATAAAAGCGAAATCAGAAATCAGCGTACGTACGTATCAGGCCTATACTGGTACATACCAGTATAATGACGTGGCATTTGCATTGACTACATAAGCCTACGGGGGGGGGAGGGGGAGTAGGGAAACCGCGGTGGAAGAGAGCGCGAAGGAGACGGCAGACCGGGTAGCAAGGTACCA
>JBBMKB010062447.1:0-15603 GCA_037833945.1 Alaria marginata
TCCTCCTGCGGTTCTTGCCTTAATTTTTATCGCGAGAGGGGTTCAGCCGTCCCTTTCCCTCGTCAACATTTTGAGTCGATTTTTTTTTACTCACGAATAAAGTATCGCTTTCCACGCTAATTGCGATTTTTTCACTCCCGAGAGATTCGAACCCGCAACACAGCCTTCAGAAGGTTCACGACGTTGCCAACTGAGCCACTGGGGACGCCAGTATTACGGGTACCGCTCAATGACGACGGGTAACGGTGGTCCTGGTCGAGCGAGAACCGCGTTTGGTTTCTCGTCAGAGCTCATCGGCCTCGCTTCTTCGTCCAGCAGCTTGCGACGGATCATCGTCAGATACATGCAACATACCAAAAGCATATCAACAGGTTATGAGCCTCGTTGTATGCAAGGGTCTGCGCCAATTTTCTCTTCGTGTAGCGGCTTGTGGCGTCGGGGACCATCTTCTATGCTCTGGGGTCTGGAATATCCTCGCGGGTCTACTAACGACTCTGGATTGGGGATTCCTCGATGGTTTACTTATGATATATAGGCGTGCGTGCGTGTACTCAAACAGTAACATGCAAGCGAAGTAGATGCCATCTGGGACGTCACCATGGTAATGTCGCCTTGTATTATTGTATATACAGTATTTCTGTTGTAATTGATCCAAGGGTATAGGCGCGGAGGTGTGGATGAACTCTTAATTGCTTGCCCCATAGGCTCTACTGGGTTGACCCAGGACGATTTTCGTCGCCGGCAATAATACCGAGCGTATGCGTGCGAGTTGCAGGCATACATACATGAAGACATTGTGCTTAAACGAGCATCTTGTCCTACTCCATTAAACTGCAGCTGCGGCAGTACCCGCACACACGCAGGCTGTTCTTCAGTGTCTACCGCAGCGTCTGGATCCTTCATCACAGGCAGTGAAACACAGATACCATGCAGATTCCACAAATAATGTCAATAGGTGATGAAGCATCGTTTTATGCGAGAGTCCACCTCTACTGCTTGACTACTCGTACATGTAGCGGCTCTACTGGGCGGGTATCATTACCGGGAGTAACACCGTGTGTATTTAAGCGAGTTGAAGGCATATATGGTAGATATATCACGATATCGTGTTCTAACCAGCATCTTGCCTTACGTCATCTGGCTCTACTGTGCTGAGGTGCTGCTGCGGCATCACCCGCACACACACGTAAATACGTTCCTCTGTATTACTGCGGCACTTGAATTCGTCCTTGCAGACATCGGAATGCAGAAATTCCATGTATGCTTCAACAGGTTATAAGCCTCGTGTTTATGCTAGGGTCTTCGTCTGTCTGCTGGACGGTTTGGACCACGTCCTGAACTCCCACATCAATGCGCTCCGGGACACACCGCAGGGGTCAACGCGCCCAGAGAGACATATATACATGCTAGCTCTACCGTAATGGCGTTACTGCATCCACACAGGACGACAATCGTTGCCGGTATAGTAGAGACTGCTGTACTGCCGCCGATATCATTGGTCTGCTTTCCCTAGGTGTCCTGTATAAAGTTGGATGGTGACACAGGAAGACGAACGCGACCACCGATTGCGCGCCGTCGCCCGTTTGTTTTTTCTCGCTCGGTTGCTCGCGACACCGTTTTCTTCGACGTCGGCCCACACGCTCGCCCGTCGCTCGGTACCTCGTGCACAGGTGGCCAAAAGGAAAAAAACGACACCGCCCTCGCCACCATATTGGATTGAAAAACAAGTACGTCCTATTACATGTACGACATCATGTTATACGTACTGCTGGGTTTGGATTTCTGTGAGGAATTCGAAACAGGGAGTGTGGTGTCAAGCTTAATATTTTTGTTTGCTTTCGTGTTCCTGTATGACAATCGTCGCCGGTTCAGCCGAGACATTTAATTGAAGCGAAAACCTGAAGAAATGGTGCCTTGACTATAATAGCATCTGGCCCTCCTCTGTTGAATTGGACCTGCAGCATCATTTACACACACACGCAAACATCTTCTGTGCCATTACCGTCGCACTTGGATTCGTCCGTGCAGACAGTGAGCGAGCGACGCACAGACCTGGTGCAGCTTCCCCAAATAATCCATAAAGCTCCATCTTGTTGTTGATGTCAAGGTGTCGTGGCGAACAGCGTGGATACTTCAAGTTCTTTTCACGGAGGTCAAACTTGTTGTCGATGTACGGGTAGCACCAACAACATCTTCCATAGATCTCCCTGTTTCTCTCAATGAATGGCATAAATGCCCAAGCAACAACTTTCCCTGCCCCGTCTAAAAATAGATGCAAGAAAGGACAGTTTGCAGACAATGATGATGTATGACCGGTGCGATGAGAACGAGCATCATAGTACGGCGACAACAGCGATAGCACAATGTTGCCAACAAAACAATTAAAAAACAAACACGGGAGACGTGGAGATATTCTCAAAACGTTCGGGAACGCGCCAACCGCCCGCCTCAAAAATCTTTCCATTTCATCACCTACGACACACAACGTCATACAAACACGTGACGAAAAAATGCCCGATACACAATCGCGCTTTGTGTGAACGGTACTCGACCAAATGTTTTGGCACACAATCATCGTTTCACGTCGACTGTACCCGACCAAGTGTTTTCACACTCACAAGGATGAATGCATACTCCACCGACCAACACCATAGCCGTTACTATATAGTTGTCGAATTTCCGAATTATCTGTTCTCGTCGAAGCCAAGGCTGTACGTACGAGATATAATTTGGCTCCAGAACGAGGACAGACTGAAAAATGTCGAGCCCAAGGCGGCAAACCAACATGACGTAAAAATATGCGTAGGACAACTGAGACGACGACCCTTCGTGACCGTGACCGACTTTCCTCAAACCCAACCCCACCAAATCCTCCGACAGTCTCATATAAAACCGATAACTGTCTAAACAGACTCAGCACGGCGAGGTATTCGATCGCACCACTAAAAAAAACAATTTTCCTGATGGTGGCGGAAAGCCTGCCACCACTACCAAAACTGCGGACCCAATAAAGTCTTTTCTCGCACTCACGGGCTACCCGCGATTTGATGTATGCCCCCCCCTCCCCGCCAATTCCCTGCCAAAAAAAAAGCCCGCGTGCGTACATGCTTGCGTGTGGTGAGCAGCCTACGCCTCCAAAAATCACACGAAAAAAAAACGACGCGGTCGCTGAACGTAACCGCCCGGTGAACAACAGCTGGCCGCCCCATCTCTGTGGCGCGACAAGCTCTGTCGTCGCGTGCATGACTCCGTCTCGGATTTCCACCCTGCCCCCTCCAGGTTGGCCCAATCTCCCTTTTCTATGCACATGCCATCAAGACAAAAAAAATACATTTCGTGTCGATGAGAAGCGGAAAAAAACGTAACAATCTCGACGGAAACGATTTTGGTATTCACACAAATACCCCAATGTGTTCCTATATTTATGTCCAGGGTAGTTCAAAACTTGGCCCAAAACCAGAGTGCACGAGACTTGGTTCACACACAACCTTCTGGTACATGTTTGGCCGGTGTCATGTTCCTCGTTTAAAACTTGGACATACTGCACGTAATACATGGTTTTGATGTAGGTTGCGATTGTTTTTAAAGGTTGGGGGGGGGGGAGGGGGGCGAAACGGGGAGAGGGTATTTTGTTCCTCGCGTCAAACAAAAAACGGTCAAATAAAAGCTCTATAGACTGAATAACTTAAGAATAGGTGAACTCGAGATACGAACCACAAACACGGAACTAAAGCTAACTACGTCAAATCGATGTCGTCTTCATCGCTCTCCTCATCACTCCCCGCATTCCCTCCCCCTAGCCCCAGCGCCTCCGCCTCCTTCCTGGCGGCCTCAATCATGGCATCCAAATCGTCGGAATCGTCTCCTGCACCCCCCTCCAGAGTTGCCTCTAGATCCCCCAGCCCGAGGTCAACATCAGCCTCGTCTGGTTCCTCATGATAAACCTCCTCATGATAAACTTCCTCGTGATAAACTTCCTCGTGATAACCTTGCTGAGAAACCCCGGTGGACGGCCCTGCCTGTTCTTCCGATGCCTCTGTGGCCGGGGGTAAAGGAGGCGACGCCTTACGAGCGCCACCAAATAGCGAGTCTTTAGCAAGGTCACCGTCACCTTCTAACGGTGCGGCGGCCGTAGCTCCAAGCGGTCGACTTTTCGTGGGCGTGTATTTAGCACTACGCTCGGGGTCGGGTGGAGACGAGGAGGAGGAGGCGGTGGTGTTGGTGGCGGGGGGGGCAGAGGAGGCCGGTGGCATCGGTCGTGTTCCTGCTTTCGCTCTTGGCCCGGCGCCGTACTTTTCCTTCAGAGCTCCAAGGCGGGCTTGGGCGTCGCCGATCGTTCCGGAAGGCGTTTCGCGTGCGGGGATCGCATCTAAAAACAGAAAATCGGAGGGTTTCGACAGCGGTCGTGAGGGGGAGGGGCGGTCGGTCGGACGGGCCGGTCGGCCGGTCTGGTAGAGTGCGCGTTCTTATCGCCTTAGTCGTTGCACCAAAGGCAACGCTCACCCCGGGAGGTGCGCAGGTTAGGGTTGGGGGCGGGTTTGGGCTTGGGATTGGGGGCAGGTACGGGGATACGGGTGGGGCAATGCTTGATCCTTCAATGGTTGGGCGCATCGACAGAGTGGGTGGCGCCGCTCAGTTCTTCTACTGGGGCGTTCCCCCGGTAAGCACGGGTGGTGTCTTTCCCGCGCTTTTAAGCGGGTTCCATGAGTCGAAGATATGGTTGGGAAACGTCGTCCCGCTGAGGGCCAAGTCATACCGCGGGAGCGACGATATTCCTCTCTTCTTTTTCGCGTACCTTCTTCGTCGTCTCCGGGCACTCTGAGCGACTTCGCAAGGCGGACGATGACAGTTTCGAGGCGACGGAGGGTCCGGTCCTGCTGCACCTGGGTCAGCAAGTCTGGTCTTAAGTCTTTGAACGCCGTCAGGAACTCTTCTTCAACGCGGCACTCCTCCGAGTGTAGGTACCTGGGGGTTGCAACACAAAGCGGCGTTATTTCGGTTAACCTTCTATATGGCCCAGCAACGACCAAACACGTGTGCACGCACACCACTTCAGGGGAAATCGGAGGACGCCGGAGGCGGGAGACAGGGTCGTTGCAACACATCCGTTGCTAGCACTGGTACTGCTGTTGGTCTGCACGCTTTATACTTGGCGCGAGCAAACATCACGCCACTCGAACGGGGGGAAAGAGCAGGAAGGAAACGATTTTTGAAGGAGACGGCCGACACGCCCGCACCCAAAGGGAAGACCCACGCAGGTCACATGTCGCAAGCACATACTATGTCAAAAACGACCAGCGCCAAGCCGGAAAAGTCCGACTGCATATGCCAAGGAACCACTCGCACGAGAATAAGGCACCATTCGTAGAAAAAAAGGCGCCATTCGTTCTCTCACGAGCGGGAAACGAGGCTTCTACTGGCACAGGCTTATGGTCAACAGGATCAAGGTCCACAACGGTCTCCATATACACAAATAACCAGGGTTAAGGTTTCCTTGGGAGCGTGCAGGGCAAGCGCTGCGATGCGATTTTTATGACGGCAGAGCGGGCGCGGCGGACTCACACGGTGCTCTGCAAGTGCTCGTCCCTAAAGACAGCGTCTGCCTTCACGTAGTCACCCCGAGCCAGCGCCAGGATGCAGTAGGTGAGATACATGCGGCCCAAGGAATGCTCGATGCTTTCAGCCTGCAGGAGGATGCAGTACCGTTCCACCACCTGCCGAAGAACGACACATACCACCACCACCGGCAGGACGCCACAACAGTCAAATACAATATAGAGGGCGTCCAACGTCGGGAACACAAGATTTTGGGTTGATAGCGCAAGACGACGGAGTTAAGTCGACACGAGACGCGTAAGTGGGAGTGTAGCGCAAGACAACGGGGTAAATTTGATGAACACCGCGTGAGTGAAAGTGTGGTGAGCTTAAGCTTCATGTTTACCCACCCGCCCAAGGACTAGAACCTAGAACAAAAACCACAATGGGAAAAGTGTGGGGAGGAAGGGGGGCGAGGATTGTGTAACCGCGCACAACCCAAGGACAGTTACTTTGCGACCGGAGGAGGTCCGCTAGTCGTTTTTTTTATTTAGTTGGCGCACCTGTTCCAGACAGCGTTCAGTCTAGAAAGGCGGAGCCGCACACTAACGTGGTGGACTCCACAACCCCCCCCCCCGTGCCCCCCCTCCACTGCAGGGGTTTCTAAAAACTAAACGCTCGCCGACCGCACAAAAACACAATACCAACTAAAAATCAAAAACACCAAACACCAAACACAAAAAAAAACGAAACAAACACAAAACAAACACAAAACAAACACACACCAAACGGAGCAACGTAATGCCGTACCTGCATGCACTCTTCCAGCCGGTTCACGGTCGCCAGAAAGTTGATCGCCTGCACCATCACGTCGCATGCGCCAACCACCCGTAAGAAGTTGGTCCTCGAGTCGGACCCAGGAGGGACCATGACCGTGGAGGCATAGATGTACCGCTCCGCAGCTTCGTCCTCATCGGAGTCCGCGGCCAGCTTTGCCGACCTTCCGAGGTAATCCGCGGCCCTCCCTGTCGGAGGAGAGGCGAAGATAGGGAAGGAGGCGCGATAAGGGGTGGGGTAAAGGGGTGGAAAGTAGTAACAAGACCAGGTATGCGAGGAGTGTAGAAGGCCCTCCCTACCAGAGGGGGGGCGCCGTAAGGGAGGAGGGAGGCGTTATAAGGGGTGGGGTAGAGGGGTGGAAACATAACAAGGCGATGTATGCGAGGGGTGTGGATGGCCCTCCCTATCCGACGGAAGGCAACGACAGGGAGGGAGGCGTCATAATGGATGGGGTAGAGGGGTGGAAAATATACCAAGGCGGTGTATGCGTAGGGAGGGGGCGAGGCGGCAGGGAGGGGGCGTGATAAGGAATGCGGTAGACGGGTGGAGAAACCAAGGCGAGGTGTGCGTAGGGAGGGAAGGTGACGATAAGGAGGGAGACGTGAAAAGGGGTGGGGTAGAGGGGTAGGAAATACCAAGGTGATGTATACGAGGGGTGTGGATGGGCCTCCCTACAAGAGGGGAGGCGGCGAAAGGGAGGGGGGCGTGGTAAGGGGTGGGGTAGAGGGGTGGAACGTAACAAGGCGAGGTTCGCATACCGATGGGAGGAGACGACAGGGAGGGAGACGTGATTAGGGGTGGAGGGTTGGAACGTAACAAGGCGAGGTATGCAGGGGGTGTGGGTGAAAGTGAAAGCGCAACCCTTCCCGATCGTGCTGTGAAGCCATAGAGCTGGAGAACTGGTGTATTATACACGTGCAGATGTATGTTTGGTGTGGCGGACAGGGTTCGGAGATATCATAGACTCAGACTCGATATCGCACATGCCAACGGACAGAGAGGTCACTCCAGTCACGGTGATCTCACATCAACCGGCCAACATAGAGCCAACAGATCTCCCCCGTCCCACGTGATGGTCCTACACCAAACGATACAGGCTCGCCAGGGCCGGCTTGGCTCCCCTAGGGGACCCTACCAAGCCCTTGTTCTGACTCTCCATCTGTGCTTTTCTTGACAGTCTCTCTCCTTGCTTACTGTACTGCTGTGCTTTCCATGGTAGAAGGTAACGTATCCTCGGTAGGTAGCGGGATAAAGCCGCGGTTTAACAGTGAGCCCTCTTCAGCGACAACACCAAACACAAGGGGCCTCCACACGTCCATCCATGCGTGATTATGCAACCTGCACAATTGCTGATACTTAACAGGTACTCCTAATAATTGTCACCAAGCGCGGCGTGGGAGAAGCCGCAGGAGTTCGAACTGGTACGTTTCATTCGAAGGGATGTGGTAGGAAGGCAAGTGCCCGGAAAACAAAAAAGCCAGCAGGAGAGTAAAGCTACACACCGTCATCCTCGAGAACCTATCAGCGATCGGGCTGAAGCTGTCTAAGGTCGGCAAATCGGACCCCGCAAGGATTGGGCTTGTTAGATTATCCCATTTACTACAGTGCTGCGAATATTATCCTAGAGTCATTCCACGGTGTGGGTGCAGCAGAATTTTTGGAATTTTCTGATCTCCTAAAATGAGGAGCTCAATCAGTATCTCACCCGAAACACGACTTCGAAGAAATTCGTTCGCGCAACCCGACCATCATTTCTATGCGCTAGTTCTAAAACAAGTACACTCGTAAAATTATCATACCAACCGGTAGTTCCTCACTTCAGGAGCTCAACCCGTCAGAAACGTTTGGCTCCAAAAGCGCAGTCCCTACCGTGGGATGACTCCCTACACTAATTCCAAGTAGTTTGTCCCTAAAAACGTTGGGTGCGATTCTATAGTGGATACCGCAAACAAAGAGTAGAACAGAAACCGCGCGCGACGACGTGACTGTGCTGAGCCGCACCTGGCTCGTCCGCGTTCACCCACGCCTCTGCACAGCGCAAGAACAGTGCCGCCGCTTCCTCATGACTGCAAAAAAAAGAAACGAGAAACACAAAAAAAAACACACACAAAACACACAAAACACACAAAGGCGAAACATGAATGTATAGTCTACGCGTGCACGAAGCCCGTGGCTAAGATAGGAGCCATTGACGACAATTAAGTAGCGCCATTGTCATCAACATCAACATCATCATCACCGTTATCGCCAGCAGCAGCAGCAGCAGCAGCAGCAGCAGTAGGATCGGACACGGGACAGATGCATTATCTTGTAGAGCAGCGACCAGCCTGAAGCACGAAAAATGACTGCCGCAAGAGAAATACCTGGTACAGGCTAGAGACACAAATATTCGAGCCTCATGCTTCGCAACGATGTGAGGGCAGCGGCGGCGGCGGCGACGGCGGCTCACGAAGTCGCTTGACGACACAAGCTCGTTCGACTACATAAAATGCCGACATGGGGGGGGGGGGGGGTTTGTCCTGCACAGAGCACGCTCTCAACTTGCACGATGCGCAAGCAGATCTAATCCAGGAACCCCGAATAGTTAATGTCAAAACGAAAACCAAAGCACACATACACAAAATAAGAATAAAACGAACCCGGTGGGAGTCGCTACCTTACAATTTCACAATTTACCTCTCGCGCCGACCTTTCTCGAGCAGCCAGCGGACAAAAACATGATCAGCTGATTGGTCGCTGCGTCGGCGGCTGTCGCTGCGCTTTCTCTCCACTCGAACAAAAATCAAAAACAATTTCGCGTGCCAGAAAATTAACCCCAGGTACTTATTAATTTAACCGCAAACTCTACTGCTGTGTATGTATTGTACGCGCTGCTGCCGTGTTACGACATGCAGCTTCAAGCAGCCTCCCCGCCACGCAGTGCAAGACGAAAAGGTATTCTATGAGCAGCAGCTAACTTTTAGCGGCGACAGCGCACGCTCCCGCCGCTTACCGTCCCTGCCGCTCCGTGATCAGAGCGGCCTCCCTGAAATCCTTGGCGGCCGAGGCGTGTGCCGAGACGGTGTCGTGGCACTGGCACTCCCCTGCCTGCGTGTACATCGCCGTTGCCTTCCCGTCCTCGCCGGCGGCGCGGTAGCACGCTCCAGCCTTCACAACAGCAACAACAACGTCAAGAGAAACAGCAGCAACATCAGAAGTAGCAATACCAGCAGCAGTAGCAGCCGCAACATAACACAGCAGCAGCATTGGTAGGAGCAATAGCAGCAGCAACAGCAACACTATAAATAATAGCAGCAGCAACAATAGCAGCAGCAACAATAATAGCAGCAGCAACAATAATAGCAACAGCAACAACAGCAGAACACAGGAACAGCAGCAACATAAACAGCAGCACCAGAACCAAAACCAGTAACAACAACAACAGCAACAATCGCAGTAGCAAGTAACACTAGCAGAAAAACAGAAGCGGCAGCAGCAACAGAAGCAGCAGCAACATAACTAGCAGCAGAAATAGCAGCAAGGGCACCAGAACATAGAAAACGGCGGCAGCAACATAAACAGCAGCAGCGAGAGCAGCAGCAGAGGCAACAGCGACAGAAGCAAGGAAAAAACAGCCAGCGACTGGAGGGGCAGGAGATATAAAAAAAAAACGCTGCAACAAGTGTCACCAGAATCGACGGAGTAAGGGAGTACCAGCGGTAGGAGCCATTCCACTTTACGTACAAGCTTCAACCACTGGCATGATTGTCAAGCTCGGCGCGAAAGCTGAGGTGGATTAAAACGGTTCCAAGAGGAGTACGGCTTTCCGCTCTGGTGACTCAGAGGCAGCAGCGGTGGTAGCAACGGCGGGGGCAGCGGCGGCAGTCGTTCCCTTCTCGGAGGTCTGCTGCACGCCCGGTCTGCACGGCGTGGTGTGCACACCCATTTCGCCGGAGTACAAGTGGCGTTTTGAGAAAACCGACCACGGACGGCAACGCGCTCGGGCCGTTCGATTTGACAAGTTACGTCTTAGAGCCAGTGCGTTTTCCAGACACTGCGCCGCAGGGATCGTCGTTTCGAAGCGAACGGTGCTCCTTGCATATCCAGCTCCCATTCGGGGGACACGCACGCCGCAAGCCCGCATGCACGCGCGCACGCAAGATTAGAACGATGAATCGCGCACCAAAAGTCAGTGGCAGCATTGGCTGCTGTCCTATCCTCTCGTGAGTGATCCCACGGTAGGGGTGCAGCAATAAGCTCCTGAGCTCCTGACATGAGGAGCTCAACATCTCACCCGAAACATGACTTTCCAAGATTTTCGTTTGCGCAACCCGATCAACAGTTCTATCTGCTAGTCCTGAAACAAAGGCAATCAATCGTAAAATGATAATACCAACCGGTGGTTCCGCACTTCAGGAGCTCGACCGGTCAGGAACTTTTGACCCCAAAAAGAGCAACCCCTACCGTGGGATGACTCTCGTCGAACTAGTTGCTTGTTCTCGGACACGCGTCCGACGGGAACCATGTGCGCGAGCGAGAACGACGCGCGCCTGGCACGAAACGACGCCGAGTCACACGCGTCCAGGACCCCCTCCTCCCCACAAACACACTCTCGGGTCTGCCGGTCGCCGGTCACGGCAGAACCTCTAGACCATTAGGGTCGATGTTGCAAGCTACCCCTCTTCCAACCAACGCCTTACGCCGTATACTTCGTACGTATGGTGATATCAACACTACTGCTACTTTACAGGTGTATGTGTTCCAGCAGGCAGCGGTGCTCGACAGGTGTGGGGGCGGTCCGCACCAATTCTGCGATACCTATAAACCGCATTGCTGCGGCTACTCCTCTGTAAAAACATGCGCGCGCCTGCGAGAGCACCGTCGCGTCGGACGAGCACCGCGCGGACGAAAAAAAGAAGAAAGCACGAACGCTCGGCACCCCCAGTCACCGCCGCCGTCGCCCCCCCTCTCGTTGGACAGCCCTACGTAACCAAACCAAACCAACTTTGGAACGAAGCGAGGCACGATGTGGTGGTTTTGGAGGCTTGCCTCGGCACCACCGCCGTGTCCACTTCAGTGTTAAATAACCTTGTTAGCGCTGTGCTCCCGACATGGGGGCAAAACACTTGGAATTATACTATCACGGGGGACCATAGTAAATAGGACCAAATACTGTCAGTAAAAATAGGTGAAGGCATAGGTTTTTGTGTGTACCGTAGGTCCTATTTACTATGGTCCCCCGTAATAGGGTACTTGCAAGAGTTGGAAAAGGGTTACCACAGTAGTAGCTTGCCGGATGAGATCGGCTCGGGACGCCAAAGCTCGGCAGGCGGGTCTAGGCTTGCAGAGACCTTCGATACACAAGGCTTAAGATAGTTCGGGTGGGCAATTGGTTAACCTTTTAACAGCAGCCAGACGGGTTAACACATCAGCGCGTTGCCAGCGGAAAGGTCGCACCACCTTCCAGCAAGTGAGCGGATCAGGTAGCAACGGGCGGGTGTGTGTCGCCGCATCCCCATCCCGGAGGCGATGGCGGGGGGAGGCGTCGCGTGCCATGGTTGTCTTCGCGTGCCATGGCTGTGAGATATTTTATTTCGCAAAGCGCAGAGAGAGCGGCATCTTCGTCTTATCTGCAAGAAATCCTACTAGAACAAAAATATACACACGCACAAGGATTATATGTGCAGCTAAGGGGTACGCGTTTGTGAGATTTCTCTGCAAAAGGTGGATTATGTGAGAAACAAATTTAAACACAACCATTACTCGTATTTATTTATATAATTACTACTACTACTGCGGCTGCTGCAGACATAGTCAATGTACCTTTCCACCTGTTCATTGTTCTTTCGCGTTTTACATACCGACCAAACACTAAGCCCGAGCGCAGACCCACCGAGCAATACAGCAAACAAACGCTAATCAAGAAATCGCTCGCCACATGGCTTGGCATCGCGCATCACCCCACCCCACCCCACCCCCCACCTTCTCGAAAAGCGGAGCGGCCGAGAAGTAGTTAGGGTTCCAGCGCGTCATGGTCTTCTGCAAGCACTTGTTGGCCTGCTTCAGGTAGTCCTCCGCCTCCTTGACCTGTCGATCGACCATTAACATCGGAGGGGATGAGGGAGAACCCAGACATCGCCGCAACGAACGAACAATTGATCGCACCTTTGGCATCGCACGACACGACTCTTTAAATTGTACCCGGCAGGGGGGGGGGGATGTGCGTTTGGAATATTCGTCAGCGTCCGAAAGGAAGAACGCACAGCTCTGTACAAAACTTCTTGGTTGATGAGATCAACGCCTGTAGATGTCGATGAGGAGTAGCTAAAATTGTGCAGTAAATGTACAAACGAAAAAAGACTCGTTAGAGATCCTTGCGAAAGAGAAACCAACGATATTTGTATCCTGTTGTGTTGGGGTGGTACCGTTTCGAGGGGTTGTTGCTTACGAGGAGCGCCTGTGCACTCGGCAAGACTATTCATAGTTTTCGTTCACAATGCTGCCGGGCGGTGGCGAACGATGGAAAATATAGTCTAGTCATTTATATTTCTCGACAACTACGAAATAGCGTCATGCCGGGTACTAGTTAATACCATACTCTACGTGTGCAGCGTTACACGGCGGTTGTAACATGGCAAATATAAGATGCGAGTATCATATGGATACGAGATATCGTATGATATGACACGATACGCACCCGTACGAAATGCTTCGCTGTATGCTTTTTGGCACGATCTAAACAGCAACGAGTCAGAAACCGTTTGCTTATCAGCGAATCAGAGACCTTCTGCGGTCCGCGATGGTGCGGGGTGGGGGGTGGGGGACGAGCGATCTACCAGGCTGGTCAGCGCTTCAGACGCAAGCGGGAAAGGAACCTCTTTCAAAGCGGGATGGGGGGTAGCAGCCAACATGATTCAACAAAACAAATCAAAGTGGCGGGAGAATACACGCGTCAAAGCTGATCGCATCGCCCACTTGGAGCGAATCTACTCTGCATTTTGCTGCACAGATCGGGTCGTACTTGCCTCAAACGGCTCGGACAGCCGAAACCTACTGTGGTTCACACAATTGAGACAACACGGGGCGAGGGGCGCAGGCATGAGCCTAAGCTGTCTGTAGGAAGGAATCTACTTACACAGTATACCAGGACGCATTCCGGTTTGATCATGGCTTCCCTCTACTGAATATCGTATCTATAGGGACACCCACCATAGCGTAGAGCTTAATGCCATGGCATGTATATACGAGGACGTGTCGTGAGAGGAGTTCTACCTGAACCGCATATGCTGGGCATTTCGTACTGGACGCAGCTATCATAGGACATGTTAATCCCTGATGGCAGACAGCCACAACGGGCACACAAAATGCGCCGAGCGGGGGCGACTTGAAGCCCCTACTTGTAAGGTTTATCTTGTAAGGTAAGAGCGACCTTGTAAACGCGGTATAATACTAAACTGGGCTCGAGGTGTCCCCGAAATCGACTCCCATGAATCCCACCAAAGTCACACTTTGAAATTGACTATTACAGTAGTAACAGACCCTCAAGAGCGGCCACTGTATACACAGAACACAGAACACTCAATGGACACGAACGGCGGTGCTTGAGCCAGGAACCGCACCTGAACTTCGCGTCGCTGAGCATCCACCGCAACTCCTCGGGCGGCGCCTCCCCTGCTGTAGGAAACAGGCGTCTTACGCTCCCTGTCATGTCACACGCGAGGGCAGAGACGGGAGCGAGTCTGAGAGGAAGGACCCATGTCCAGCGACCAAAAAAGACAACAAAAAAACGATGATTGCGATCATGTCAAGCGTCTAGGAAGAGCGTGCAGCAGTACAAGTGGATGAGTTCCGCCATACTGGATGTGTGTCATACGTCTCCCTGCGCTGCGCTCCGGACTCGTGTCCTGCCCAGCAGGCCGGGCTGCTTCGTGCCGTCGAGGCTGTAATCGTCATGTTTTTTCGATTTTTCAACATTGTTTCCCTCTCAAAAGTCCCATTGGCTTTTTCTGCTTGTTTCACGTAGATGTTGTCTTTACGGCCGTACTCTCCACTGCAAGATAAATTACTTATCATACAGCAGTACTACCAAACTACCAGGTATCAGGTGGGCACTGCTGTACATGTCATACGAGCGACTTTGTTTTTGCTTACACTGAAGTCTCGGCTCGGGGCGGCGACGGCGGCGGCGGCGGAGCATCGGCTTTCTTTTTCCTCGCGTCGGGTCGCTTAGCAGTTTTGTCGCCGGTCCTTCCCGCGAAGAGGGACTTCTTGTCGGCCATCGCTGCCAGTCAGGCTGCTCCAAGCAAAGAGCTGCCAAAGATAGTCGCCACACGCGGACAAGCAAGCAACCCCTCCCTCCCTCTGGGTGTGTGTCCTATGTCCTCTGTCTCGAGAGTTCTTCGAGAAAGAGGTGCTTGGACTTGGTGTTGTGTTGTGTCCTTCTTTCTGTCTCAAGTCGTCTGTTGAACGTTTTTCAGAGAGTAGTTAGACTTTGCTTGCCAGCGGTGCCCGAACTAATACGTTCTTGCGCAGGCAGATGGGAGATACTGCCGAGAGAGAGCCACTCTTCTACCACTGCCGGCTTGTTGGTTTATAAGTTTTCCAGGGGGCGTTGGGTGCCGCAGATTTGCCCTGCTGTGCTTCTCGGTTGTTGCCCTGCTCGTGAAGGATGCGGCGAGACTTGTTGACACAATGTATGGAGGCCTTATTGAAACGGTATGCAGGGGCTTGTCCAATCTTCGTCACCGCTCACCGCACATTCATCATGCCGTTATGCCTTTGCATGCGCAGTCTTACATAGCAAAACACTCGCTCATGGAGTGTACTACCCTGGCACTTTGTGTCTACGAACACCCTCAGTGTACTTCATAGTTATACTCGTACAGTTGGCAGTACACCTGCTCTATCCAATGCAACAAGGAGCACATACATACATTCATTTTCGCATTCGGAGCCGCGTTTTGGGCACAAACTACTTGACATTATAATAGGGACCGAAGAGACGGTAGTGAACCAAGCTGTCCTCTGTACGAGTACAGAGTATACCAGGTATACTGGTGTACACATAGTTTTAGATTGGATACTGAATAGGAGCTACTGCACGAAAGGGTGTTACTGAAGTTCTAAAGAGATGATGGGGGCGGCGGGGTAGGAAGGAGAGGGGGGGGGGGGTATTGACGTAAAATGGATAGGGGCTACTGCATGGATGACTCGAAGCGGAGGGGGGAGGGGAAACAAAAGGGGGGGAGGTGA
>JBBMKB010062558.1:0-15602 GCA_037833945.1 Alaria marginata
CACCCGCACTACCAGAGCCATACACTCCGTCGAAACCCCCGCCTGCATTGTCCCTAGCATCGATCATTCCAAGATCGTTACCCGCGATAGCAGCGTTGTCCGCTCCACCAGAAGGGTTGCCATTACCGACCGCGACCGTCCTACCGACGGCAAGCTTCCGCCAAGGGGATGCCGTCGGCAATCCCCTCTCCTTCGTCACCGCAGGGTCCAGCAGGCAGCTAAGCAGGCGCTTGGGGAAATCCTTGACAGACATCACCGCCTGAAACTCTCTAGAAGAAGTAATCAGAGACCCCGCGCCAACCAAAGACACAGGAACACCCCCCCCGACTTTCGCTTTCCCCAGGCACTCCTGGATGTTCGACAGGGGAAGCCAGCCGCCCCTCCCCCCGATCCCATCGCCTCCTCCAGAGCTAACGCAGACCAAAACCCTCAGGATCAGCGCGCCAGCTTGGAAGCTTTTTTTGCATATCTTGTCGTACCGAGGATCCCACGACTGTACCACCCCGAGGGGGACATTCTCTGAGGTCCCCCACCTGGACGATCGTAGCCCCACCAGTTCCCCCCCCCAGAAGGGGGGGCGCAGTTCCTGATCCTTGCCCTTGTAGTTGCTGCTGCCTGGGGGTGGCTCGAGCCGAACTTTGAGGGAGTAAAGCATTCCGTCGCTTGAGGAGGAGGGGGAGGAGGAGGGGGACCCGGCGCTGTCTTCCTTCTCGTCCACTAGGCAGGCCGAGTATATCTGCAGGAGAAGCGAAAACCATATGGCCAACAATAAAATACTTCAAGTGTGTGGTATACGAACACCGATCAAAGGCTAGGCAGGGTACAGCTGACCATGTTAACAAACAAAAAACACTGAGCGAGACGAAGGGGATTATCGCTGCATCGGTCGATTGGGTTTTACTTGGCTAGGGTTGTTATAGATATGTCCCAAAGTGAATGTCAAACATTTTCTCGAATACGTCGTAAGCTACCCTCCCTCCAATTTCCGTCGAGAGGGGTATGCATTATTCCACAATTCGGACAGATCAGATAATTCAGATCCTCCTTCATGATCTGTGTCAATCAGAGCGGACAGATCCCTGGTCTACATGATCTACATGGCCTATAGAGCATATTTACGGGTGGGATCCTTACGATCTGTATTATCAGTACCATGTTTCATGGGGTTGGATCTGTACTAAACAGGCCCTGCACAACATACCACAACGACAGATAAAGGATCTAGATGATCTAGATGATCTAGATCGTGAGCTGTTCGATGTGTGCATTAGTCGGCCCGAGCTAAAGCTAGAGCTAGAGCTAGAGAAGGCCTCACCTCTCCTAACACGAGCGGTGCGCCACGGGATTTTTTCATGCCCAAGTCTTTCTGGATACCAGCTAAGGCCTCCTTTAAGACCAGCTGGGACAAAATCTTCTGGTACTCCAGCAGAGACTCGAATCCCGTCGGCACGACAGCCAAATCAGCCTGCCGGTCAAGGAGGATGGTTAGCGGCGACAAGGCACAACAGCATTTAGTATTTAGTACTTGCAGCAGCAAACCCGGGGAGGGTAGGGCCCCATCCCCGGATCATAAATCCCTCCGTATGTCCAGACACAACAGTGCTTAGTACTTACAGTAGTACGTCGTTAAGACACAACCGCATTTAGTAATTACTTCAGGCACCACTATTTTTAGTTTCATTGGATCAGCCTACAACGGAGGGTCAACTGAGTGGACGCAAAAAAACAACAAGAACGCCGGCCGGTCGAGTGGGGGTGCCTATCACGGGGGACCTTAGTAAGTAGGACCTACGGTACACACAAAAACCTATATATCTCCCTTTTTTTATTAACAATATTTGGTCCTATTTACTATGGCCCCCCGTAAATAGCGGTGACCAGACACAATAATACTTGGTAGTTAAATGGATTGTATCGTGAAGAGGAAGCGTCTTATCGCCGTATTTAGTGTATAGCTGATTGGATCGTGCCCGTGTGCTCGCACGCTGAGGGGGACGAGAGCAACGGAAATATAAGGGAGACACCTTTGTTTTCCGCGTAGGGTTACGGTTATGGTCAAGGTTAGGGTTGAAGTAAACTGCAGCACAGCAGGCGCTGATTGGCTCATGGTTGCGCCGCATCTCACCATCTTTTCCGCAGACAATGCATCCTCCTGGATGGTTGCCGCGTTGGGGCAGAATATCCACCGGAGAGCGGCGCGGTAGAACCTGGACGGGTCGGGCCACAGTCGCGACACCAAAGTCTGCCTGTGGAACATCATGAACAGAACAGAACAGTGAAGGTATAAAGCTGAGCTTGTCGCCAAGAGAACATAACAGAGTGTCGTTGTCATGCTGAGCTTCAGCACTGAGTAACATGTAGAGCATCTGAATAGAGCGTAGTACCTGAAACACATCAAGGGCACGGGCTGAGGCTGTAAGGATGCAGTTGTTGAGCACTGCAAGCATGGGCTGGCCTCCCAATATGACACGGTACTGGAGTGACATCGTAGCCAAGTACTTAGTCTACTAATATTACGGGGGACCATAGTAAATAGGACCTACGGTAGACACAAAAACCTATATACTTACCTATTTTTACTAACAATATTTGGTCCTATTTATTATGGTCCCTCGTAATAGTAGAAAAAATCAAATTGGTGCGATTTTTGTCTGGTTATCAGTATTGAAACCAATGCCTACCTGTGGAACGTCACGAAGATGCCAGTAAGGGCAAGGGTTGGGGGTGTAGTCTAAAGCTGGAGCTGCTGAGCACCTCGAGCAACGACTGACCTCCCAACAACAATACCATAACATGCGCACTACGTGACGACGACGACGACGACGACGACGACGACTATTTCATACCAGTATACAGCTGTACTCGTGTAACCATTGGGGACTGTCTTAGGGACCACGGGCCAGGCAATGGCGATCAGCAGGTGTGAAAACAACACGAAAGTATAATGTAAGTATCAGTATATCTTCGAATCTATCACACCTGCTATTAATATTATACATGCTTACCAGTATAGATTCGAATCTATCTATTAATACCAGCTATTATGATTACTTGCCAGCGGTGTATATTACATTGTATTGCATTGTACAGTACAGGACACCTAAAAAGAGGGTAACAAAAAGGGCAGACTGATATTTACAGGAATTCAAGAAATCCTGGATCCGTTACTCTGAAGGTGGTGTGATGTAGAACACACACCCCCCAAATAACAAACCCGCCCTGGGTCAGTATTTTGTTTCTCATTATTAATAGTTGTCCAGTCAGGTCAACAGTAATATGAAAATTATTAACAATGAGAAATATGAAAGCTCACTGTTGACGGAGTGCCCCGCTGGCTGATGCTTGCTTGCGGAAAGAGCTGCTGAACTTGGCGACCGGTCTCTGCGGGATAGATGTCTTCGCCTTCTTCGCCCTCTCGAACCTCGACGTGGCTGCTAGTGACGATGACGACGATCTCGAGAAAGGAATAAACCCTGAGTCGCTGCCGTCGCTGCCACTGTTGTCCCCACCGCCGCCTAACCTACCGTTGTCCCTACCGACGGTTGCCCTACCGGCTGCTGAATTACCGGCGGCTGACCTAGCGATGGCTGACCGACCGGCGGCTGTCATGCCGCCTGGTCTACCGGCCGCTTTGGACGATCCACCGGCCGGTTGGGATGGTCTCGAGAAAGGGATAAAGCCGGAGTCGCTACCGTCGCTGTTGGCGCTGCTGCTGCTGGCGGTGTCGCTCTCGGCAAGGTTGACGACATTGTCTGCGGGCATCCCTCGCGGCCTGAAAGCTGGGATCGTTAGCTCGCCCATCGGCTGTGCGAGATTTTTCCCGGAAACCGCTGTGATACTCCCGATGGCGGCAGGGTGGTTACCGCGGCTACCAACGTCGTTAAAGTTGTCACCGCTACGGCCGCCACCACCACCACCACCACCACCACCACTACCGCCACCACCACCACCACTACCACCACCACCACCGCTACCACCACCGTCACCCCTTAGAGCGGCACCAAAGGCACCGGCGCTCATAGCGGCACCAATAGCGCCACCCTCGCCGTCGTCGTCGTCGCTTGTATCGCAAAGGTCCACTATCTGAAGCCCTACCCCGCTAGCGCCTGAGTCGCTATCGGGCTCTCTCTCGATGAATCTTCGGGCTCTTTTAGCCTCTCTAACGATTTTCCCCTCGCTGTCGCTGCTGATGTTGCCGGTGCCGCCCGCGTTTTCTTGAACTTTGCGAGCGGCGGCATCGGTGATTTCGGGTTGCGCTGCTCCGCTGGAAAAGTTTAGATCGGCTTCGGGACGTTGGACCGCCCAGCGTGTAGCAGAGAGGAGATAGGAGGTCGGAGCATCGAACACACAGACGGATTGCAAACCAAATGGAGGTGGATACAGATGGAGCATGTTTAGACTATTAATAGCTGTTTAGTTTCATGCAGCCGTATGTACATACATATACACATGATATGAGTTTCGATAGCGGCGATCTCGGTCTGCGTTCCTCCGCTGGGAAAGTTTTGATCGGCTTCGACATATTCAACATCCGAGTGGGCAGCAGATAGGGGATTATAGGCGATGGGAGATAGCAGGTCGGGGCATCGAACATCGGAGCGTCGATGGATTGCAAACCAAGTGGAGGTGGATACCGGTAGATGTTATGTACTTGGTATAATGCATGCGGCCGTCCGTACATACTGGTATCATATACATCTGATATGAGCGGCCCTTGCGGCGATTTGGGTCTGTGCTCGTCCGCTGGGAAAGTTTAGAGCAGCTTCGACACACCGGATCGTTGAGTGTGCAGCAGATAAGCGACAGGAGCATCGAGCATACGGATGGACTAAATATAGACGCAACCAAAAGGGATGGTAGAGTGTACAGAGTGCAGTCGGTACCCTGATTTAAGAGCGAGAAAGATAACATCATAACATCATACTGGTATACCTGGTATATCATACCAGGTACCAGGTATATAACATAATTCGAACTTTGAACCATATTACCGAACTGTAAAATCAACCTCCGCTAATCCCACCTACAGCAGTACCGGTAGTTTGTCCCAAAAATTGTAGTTGCGGTTTTTTGGCTTTTAGTTGCTGATTCTTGCTTGTTCTACAAGGGAAAATCGGCATGTCCCACCCGTTACTGAAAGCTACCTGGTATGTATTGCCCACCACAGATAAAAGCAATATTTATCGTAATATTATACGTATCATATGATATAATACGAGAAACAGTTATTAATATTACGGGGGACCATACATAGTAAATAGGACCAAATGTTGTTAGTAAAAATAAAGAAATATATAGGTTTTCATGTGTGCCTTAGGTCCTTTTTATTATGGTTCCCGGTAAATAGTGCTTGGTTCGACTTACCATATGAATATGATACGATAGAAATGGAACATGTACGAGTACACGTAGTCCGGGCGGCCGTATATGCGACGTATTCTACACATGAAATAATATGTGATGAGTTGGACCGATTGAATAGTCGATACTCGATACCCAGCTCTGCAAGCTGTGCGATACGTCGGCCACGCGTGTTCTACACTCCTCCTCAAGGACATCGTAATATAGGTCGGCGACTCCCCTGGATGCTGCCTGCGGGCGAACAGGACTGTTTTGCAAGAAAGCTATCTGGTGCCTGGAGTACCTGCTACCTGGTATGTACGTACTCTTCCCAATCAGTCTAGAGTCTACTGATCTGCAGGCGATCAATTCAAACAATCCTCACTGGCGCTCTATCTATGGCCTGGGAGACCCCGAGAATTTGCTGTTTCCTGACCTTGTAGGATAGCTACTGCCGAGCTCTGTGAGTCGACCTCCATGTTCCCTCCAGCACAGCTCCCTTCATCCTCCATGGGCAGAGACCAGGACAACGGGTTACGGGTTGCGGGTTGTGGGGCGTAGCCGGACTGTCAGGGTTTCCACAACGTCCGAAAATGTGGCGTTTTCCTTGAGGGGGTGAATTCCGCACTCAACCGGTCAACCGGTACATTTTTCGTTTTGTGCCGTTACGAGGATCGTGTCGTCTGGTACCAAGGGTACACGAAACCTTGGTATTGTTTGTACCAGGTATGGGGCACTTCTTGGGAGTCGTAACCGGCTAGCTGGACGCTGGCTACCAACTCCGCCACCCGAAGACGCGATTGGGGGTTAGTTATGGTAGATTTTATAGTGGATCCCCCCTTTCCACCACCACCTATACAGACAGGGTGGATACGATATATCCTGAATCCTTATCGATCTGCGATGATATAGTTAGGTACTACTGCTGCTCCAGCTTACAAAAAAAAGAGCCAACAATGAAATCAAGCAATCTTGACGCTTGTGAAAGGAGTGACATTGATTGGGCCTTGGGCGGCGTGCGCCTACTGAAACACTCGTAATACACAGCAGTAGTAGTAGTAGTAGTACCTGTAGTAGTAAAGTAATTACTACTGCTGTGAGTGAGCAAGCCAGCCCCCGTGACACAAACTACTAGCAGCGCAGAATAATGCTGTGCGTATAACTTCCGTCGTGATACGGGTGTGGGGAGTCCATTAATAAACCGATCGATGAAGAAACCGTTCCGCCGCGAAGTAAGAAAATCGGAGCGCTTGATTGTTTAACCCGTGGTAGGTTGGGTGGTGGTACGGGGAGGCTGCCGGTTTCAACAAGAAAGAGTGAACGATGTGCGTTGAAAAATGCAATAGTGGAGAGCGAACAAAACGTTCCGGTTGATCTGAAAGGGAGCGAAATAAATGATGTTACCGAACAAGGTAGGTGCAGTATACGGTGAACGGATGTAAGAACGTGCTTCGTACACGTTACCGCGTGGAGTCAGTACTGCATGTTTCAGGAGAACACAAAACAAACAATACAGTGTCCCCACACCCGATGCTTGCGTTTCCGGTCATTGCGCAGCAAAGCTCCAGCATAACGTATCCAGCCATGCATTACAATAAAACCAAGCAAACAGGCACAACAAGCACCAGATGTTACCAGGTATCATACCAGGTACCTGGTACCATGTAGAAATGAATTCACACAAGGGCATAGAGTATCCTGCTCCGATCAAAAACTAACCGCAACAACACGGACTGATTAATAACAACCGCGTTGCCCGCGGGGAAGGCTAAGCTCCCCATGCCCCCCCTCGCCTTCCAGTCGCGCTATATAAACGGTGCACAGTCGCACCGTATAAACGGTACCCAAGCACGACGTATCCACCGATATGCCCCCTCGGCAGCACACCTCCCCAAGCAATACCCTAATCGACCCTACTATTCAACGCCAGCAACCTCAACAGGGGAATCTTCGAAGTATTCGGAGTCCGGTCCGGAGTAGAGTCTACTACAGTAGGTGGTCCCTCTATAGTGCCGGTATGTGCCAGCTGGAAGTACCAGCACTATAGCGGCAAACGGCACTACTCCGCATATTGGCACTACTGGTTGTTCCCATCAGTTTTACAGGTACTCAACAGGCGTTATAGAGGGACCACTACTGTAGTCTAGTTAGCATCCGGAGTAGAGTCTACTACTTTACTACAGTACCACGTATTACCCTAGTTAGCACAGCACCCATCGCTCAGCACGCAACTCCATGCACATCCACTGCCATCAATCGAGGAGTTTGGTGATGTCGCCCATGACTCGCGGCGCCACCTTGTGCTTAATCTGAGCGAAGGGCAAGGAGGAGCACGCCAGAAAGGGGCTAAGAAACATCGCACAGTAATACGAGTACAACCGTACAGCAGCATAATGACTACCTGGTAGCTGATAATAACCCTTTCCAAACAGCACCCCCGCTTAGAGGCCAAAACACTTGGAATTAGAGTACGATTATCTTTGGAGTTGGAAAAAGGTTAAGGAGCAAAGCTATGTTACCATACGTACGAGTATCAAATAATGTCAAGATCTGTAAAGCAAGAGTTTACGTGTGGAACTCTGGTTGACCCAACTGTCTGGGTGGGTGCATCGACTTTGTGGGCCTCTACTGCGACTTCACCTGGAGCGGTACTCGTGCCTGCAACCATCAAAGCACGTGCAGTTAACCACGAGCACGACAAGAATGCTGGTGAAAGACCGCCCGCAGTAAAGTGTTATTAAAACTCTTAAAACTCTTAAAATTAACATGTACACGAACATAAACACAGATATGGATATCGATGGATATCGACATTGCAAAGACAGAACGCCTTTCCACTGCCACGTGTTGCATCAAAACACATGATTAATAGTCGGTGGTCGTAGTGTAACAAGCACAAGAAACAGACAAACGCGCACTCCGGAGACACGTCGCGCACATTACCAAAGCACAGCGCTGCTATTTCCATAACGGAAAAGTATTTTTGAAGGGCTACACTCACGTTTCGCGGTAAAGACCACTAGCAAATAGGGTGGAATGTTCACTGCGGGGTTACCAATAGATCCACTGTTAAGAGGAGAAAAATAACCACAAACATGGGGGAAAGTCTCCTCCTTTCAGTCAAACACTCCTACTCTACATGACGCCTGTATCCGAGTGAACCTTTGTAGTGGCTAGACCAGGCACCAACATGTTCACGAATAAAAACAAGAAACAAAACTAATTGACACCCCCCCCCCCCTTCCCTCTTTTAATGTCTTGAACTCCGTCCTACTAAAAACGAATCTCCGTAATAGTAAAAGGGGCTAAGGGCAAGCAGCAGCACCGTCTCACCGCGAGGAATAGCGCCACACACAAGACTATGATCCCGACCGTGGTCATGGACTCGGCCCAGTACGACATCTGACCACCCAGATCCCCGGTGTTAGAGATCACGATGCTCTTGGTACCATTGTAGTAGTCGACGATGAAGTTAGCGGTTACCGTGAAGTTAAGCAGGTCACCCTGCTGCAGACCGGCGTCAATCCTGACCACAGACCAAGGGCAGGGTTGGGAGTTTAGGGTTAGGGTAAGAGGATCATGGTCAGGCGAGAATAAATAGATCTCTGAGGGGCGAGGTGGAGTGCGGACACCCTGGCAACACTGCTCGGGCGGGACGCTTGTGAGTTGTTGGGGCCACCCTCTACCTCGACCGAGCGCGTAAAACCGGAAGGTGCGACGGAAGCACCGAACGCCGTTTTATTTCACAAACCAGGCTCGTTTATGTCAAAAATCCGACCCATCCATGTCGTAAAACGGGTCCAGGAGTGCATCCCGTTCACGAAGAAGAATCTCTGCACAAAAGCAGTACCAGGTAGTTCGATTAAGCGATTCATACCAGTCGACACATCCGTTTTTTTTATTTTTTTTGCTCATCCTATTTATTATCTTTGCAATTGTTCTTTCTCCTTCTCCCTCCCTCCCTAGACGTAACTCAGATCCGGGGTCACTAAGGACAGACCCGTATAGCATTTCGTAAAACGGGGCGAGGAGTGCACGCCGTTCGCGACGACATTGTGTACGATAAGGTTGATACCACTCGACAGATCTGCACGGTACGCCATTGTACTACCTCACACGGCCCACTCTGTCCAGAAAGGCATATAGACCGTTCGAACAACTTTAAGTACTATTAATAGTACTATTAACACCAAAATGTTTCCGATCAGAGGAAAGAGTATCGTGTCACACCAGTAGTAAAATAGGCCACGGAGTGAATCCCCTTCACGAACATGCTCTGTACGGTACATATGAGACCAGTTGCCAGACTCGTCTCTTCCGCTGGGCCGAAAGAAGGAGCGTATATTGCTGCAAAAAACAAACCCACAATAGTAGTCTTGAGTGGTCTGTCCCCGAAACGGAGGAGCAGCTACAAAGGGGTTCAACTACTGCCGGCTTCGTAAAATCGACTGAACCGCCGCCAGAAAATGGAAATGCGCCACAAAATGTACTCCTTGTCGGTGGGGTTTTCACTAAAAAGACTAAATACTCCTCAGCTTTGAGGTGGAGGATTTCGTCTAAACCCTTACTGTTCTTGCAAGTTGTGTGTGATACTTCGATGCCGCGTGCATATATCCCCATAAAGAGTATAGGTCGGTGACTCTCCTATTATGGGGGGCCATAGTAAATAGGACCTACGGTGCGCACAAAAACCGTAATATTTACCTATTTTTACTCACAGTATTTGGTCCCATTTACTATGGTACCCCGTAATAGATGCTAACTCTCCTAGATGCTACTGTAGTATCAGGGTCAAAAAGACAAGGTGGGCTTTGAAAGCTCGCAGAGAGCAGGCAGCGAGAGAGGTTTACCTGCCGTACAGCTTGCGGAACCTAGAGAGTCCCGATGTGCGCATCCAGACAATGAAGTGTTCGTCCTTTACTCCCACCAACGGGCTGATCACCTTCGCCGGTGCAAGCACAGATAGATGGGAGGCCGTATCATACAAGCGAGAGTTAGGCGAGAAAATACCAAACGCTAACTCCAAATACTCTAGTGTAGCAGTATTTTCATGGAGACGGTCCAGCTTGTGAAATCCTGTAACCATGACTCTCACGGCTCCACACATGACGACGAAACAGGAAGGGGATAAGACAAGCAAAACAAAATTGCCTACTAGATGGAAAAAACGAAATGAGCGCCTATCTGTCGGAGGTGAGGTGTCTCTATTAGGAGCAGGGACGGTGCTCCGTTTCGAAAGGGGTGCGTGGCCAACGGTCAAATGACTAAGGCAAGCAACAAATGAATACCCCCCCAATGATGATACGAGTACACCCCCTCCCCTCCCAACGAGTATAACCATAGGCAATGACCAAATGACAAAAGGCAAGCAACCAATAAGTACCACCCCCTATTATGATCTGAGTACACCCCCCCCCCCTTAACCATGACCTGGTCGCTGAAGGCATGCCGGGCGCGCAACGTCTCTGATGCGCTCGAATAAGCGGCCTCAGCGCAACTCAGCAATCCGTCCTCTCGTGCCACCACTACACTATACCATCTGCACCAAGAACAGCCATAGCACCGCCGCGCTCACTGGCAGAGAAAGTGCCAGGCGGATAACAGTGCGAATAGAGGCGAAAAAAACGATCGAGGCAAACGAGAATACATCATACTGACCACTGAGTAATGACGGCAAACAGAAGAAACGCAGAAAAGGAACGGACCGCCAAAACAAAAAGCGCGTGTCAGACCATATAATTCCAAGTATGGAAGTGTTCGTACGGGTAACCAAGTACGCAGAGGGCAATCGAGAAGGTGAGGAGTGCATGTTCTCAAACCTAGGCGCCATATTTTCACCTCCGGGAAGGTTTCGTAGAGGTATTGAGTGCTGCTTTCGTCCGGGTAGTAGTAGGCGTAAGTCGTGCCGTCTTCCACGATCGTGCCGCACTCAGAAAATATTGTGTCTCCGTCGCTGTCGGTCAATCTGCGAAACAAACAAAAAAAGCCAAAACAAACACATTAAAAAGACCGCGGCCGACAAAAAATCAACATCCAACAACCGACATGCCAAAAACAAAACAAAAAACACCATCGCTGCCAGTCAAGCTGCGAAACAAGCACAACAAAGCAAAAGCTCCCAAGACAGACGGACGGACGGACGGAAAAAAAAAAGCAGACAGCGATCGAGAAATGGCGGGATTTTCAAGGGTCAGGATTAGCGTTAAGGCGAAAATCAACTTAGCCAGCAACTCAGAAATCCTAAACGAAACGACGTTTGCCCGCGCAGGCCGGCCTGTCCGCCTCCCTAGCGCGCCCGATAAAAAAAACTGCTCGCCTATACCTGGTATACCAGGTACACGGTACTACAGTACAGCAGCACTACATGAGTACTGCATGCACCCCATACAGGACCAACCCTAAGGTTCGCTGTATACTGCGGAGAACCGACGAACATAAACTTCCGCAGTCGAGACTCAGGTACATGTCTGGAGCAATGTAAAGCTAGCAATCGTACGCATGAATACAGAGATAGTAAGAGCCGAACGTCAGGCCCATACTATGCACCAAAGTCGGCGACGCACATATCCAATGCATAAACCGTGCTTCTGGCATGTCATACACGCCTGACCACCCGGGGGCAGCTGCAGTGTAAATTCAAAACTAAAAATGGTTTTCCGCTGCGAGATCGAGAATTTCGTCCTAACTCGTCTGTGCAAGCTGCGTGTGAGCATCGAGTCACGAAAAAGTCTGGCTACCGCGCCAGGCGCACCCACCCCTAACCCTTGGTACTTACTCCGCATCCTCCAGGCAGGTTGCGCACGAGGCGCTCGAGTCGTCGCAACTGGCGGACACGAAGCCATCCGGCTGCACGAACTGCCGGAGCACAGGGTCGTACGGTTCGTGAAGGGCGGCGCGGAATATATTAGCCGTTAACCGTAGAGTACATGTCAACCGTTAACAGTCGGCATGCCGTTAGCAGTCAACCGTGAGGCTTAACAGGAGCGTTGTTCTCTAGCGGTGAATCGCGTTATCAATAAATACCACAGTACAGGGACCGGTTGAAAGGCAAGACCACGCATTTTGTATTATGAACGGTGTATCAAAACATATCAGGGGCGCGGCCTATCGCCTGCTCCGCCGCGGCCTACTGGACATGCACGCATGCTGCCCCTAAACTCTCTGAGGATGGTGATTACCTTCTTAGTTTACTTGAGGAGCTCTATACCTCACCCAAAAACCGATTTCGACAAAAAAAATTAAAGCGTAACCCGATCAAAAATCCCATGGCAACCAGCGACATCGTAAAAGACAAATAATGTACTGTAGCTACTCGCACTTGAGGAGCCCTATTTGTCGGAAATGTTCGGGCGAAAAAGCGCTACTATTACGGGGGAACGTAGTTAATAGTACCGACGGTAGACACAAAAAACTATATATTTATCTATTTTTACTACTGTACCAATATTTGGTCCTATTAACTATGTTCCCCCGTAATAATAGTAATAGTAATAACTACAGTAGTATTAGTATGAGTAATAATAATAGTAATAGTAATAATACTTTTTTGCTTACCGTACGTAACACGCGTCCGGGTTTCCGTTTGATGCTTTTCATGTATGACATCTCTACAGTCGTACGAGGTAGTAGGATTTTATTTTACCCGTATTGACCTTTTTTTTCGCCCTCATTCTTGCCTCATTTTATAAACAAATATTTCAAATACGTCAGCTGTGAGCCTTTTTTTTTCGCTCTCATTTTATGCGAGATGTGCAAAAGTCGCTTAACTTGCACCAAAACTATTCTTCAAAGTTGGCTTATCCTGTTTAGAACTGCACCCACGTTATTTGGAGAGAAATTACTTGGATTTAGTGAAGAATTTGTTTTGCAGTAGTTAGCGGGCTAGGCATTCTGAAACATACATACCAGGTAACAGCTACCAGGGTATGCGGGCAAACAAGCAAGTTCGGCGACAAACGATGCGCGCTTAATGGGTAAAAGTGTATGCAGCTCTGCCTGTGTACCGCACCCAGCCCACCTTGTCTGCTACGTCTGAGTCCCAGGCAATATCGGTCTCGTCCATGACGTGGTCTGACGTCACGGTGAAGACGTCATTGAACAGGGTATTGGCGATCAAGCCGCAGGGGTGCAGCACGAGTGTACCGTTGTAAATAAGCGGGGTGCAGCTGTCGTCAACCGTCGACGTCGAAGTTGAACCTAGCAGCTGGTCCTGGTCCACCGAGGCCACATACCTGGACGGGTCATCAATCATGGACCATCAATCACCTAGAATACCACTGCTGTGAGATAGAAATACCACTGCTTGTGAGATGAAAGTACTATTGCAGAAATACTACTGTAGTCTAATACCGTAGAAAAACTACTGTATTATAAAATAGAAGTACTGCTGCCTTTGGTGAGATGGCAATGCTACAACAAGATAGATATACAGGAGTAGTGTACTACTTCTTACAAGATCGAAAAACTATGAATAGTGTTTTGAGACACGAACAAGCAATCGAGCAGAGAAAGACAACCCACGTTGCATGGTTCTGGTAGAAGTTCGACAGCTCGTAGTAGACATAGACGGGTCCGGAAATGTCCTCCCCCACTTCGAAAGAGATCTCGCACGTCTTGCCCTCCTTGTACGTGCTGATCATGCAATCGTCGTTCAGCGTGTCTGTTCCGTCGTATTGGAGCCTGCATGCCGGGTCAACAACAAGAAGAGCTTGTTAGGTGTTGTGATATCATACCAGAGCATACCGCAAAACGTAATTAAAGGAGCGGTGGCCTACATTATCAATCTGATGCTCAGTGTAAACATGATAATAAGGTGATATTAACAGGAAATTAATGTGGCACGTGAAAACAGACAATCCCTCCTTCCTGGCGTGTAAGTGGCACACCACCATTCGTCAACATTCCTTAGTTATTCCCACAGATGTTCACGGGTCAGGTCAAACCTCGCGGGTCGGATCGGGTCGGGTCGGGCCGACCCGCGATATTTTAAATAACTCTTGACCAGACCCGACATGACCCGACCCGTGAGATTTAAAACACCTCGTGACCCGACCCTACCCGACCCGACCCGTGAGATTTAAAAACAAGTAATGAAGCAACCCGCGGATCGGGCGATAACTAGATGGCTATAGACATGACCCGTGAGCACCCCTGGTTATGCTTTGACCACTCTTCGATCATCGGGTAAGGGGTAAGGGGTAAGGGGTAAGGGTAACGTACGCCTCCTGTACGGGATATTTGGCCCTGCTTATATCGAATACGTAACGAGCGTCTGAAAGGCTGTACGAGTAAGATACATACTGCGGGGTACGTATCTGTGTACTTAACCTTGTAAAGTTATTCATACCCGCGTAGATACCCGGGTGCTCTCCGGTAGATACCCGGGTACAACCAGAGTATGTACCCTATTACACACGCCCTTGCACTTTTACTACTGCAAAAATTACCCAACTCTCATTGCAAGTGATTTTATAAAAATATCTTTCAAATACGTCAGCTGTGAGTTCTACCAAATGAACGGTCGATACTCATACTTGCAAGCTGCGTGGTACTTCGGTCGCGCGTTTTTATAGATATATTTATCTTTGAAGATATAGGTCAATGACTCCCCTGGATGCTGCCAGGGTCAACAGGACAATTTTACCAAGGGCGATTTCGGTCGATCATCATTCTGCGCACTGATACTAAATAACCCGTATGGAGGGGGAAAACATAAGCTGAAAATAACACTACCACCTGACATTGATTTGTCCCCGAAAAATAGCACTAGTTGGTGCACCCATTTTAAGGCCACCCCGTGACATTTCTGGGTCCGTGTCCCTGAGACACGCTGCAAGATTATACTGTCAGGCCCACCCTAAGGATGGGGGAACGAAGAATTCTGCTGTAGATATCGTATGATGTGGTGGCACGTGTACCTCCGATGTTGGATGCGTTTTGGTGATCGGAGATGGATGCAGATTGTCCGCCTTCCCTTCTATTAAATACAATTAAACCGAAAAAAACGGGTAGCTATTAATAATAGTTTCAGGGGGTTGATCGACGAGTCACCCGCACAGCGACGCTGACCCGGCCCTGGTCTCGTGTGTCCTGTTGCTGCTGTTACTACCGCTGCTACTGCTTCTGCTTCTGCTGCTGCTGCTGCTGCTGCTGCTGTTGCTGCTACGAGTACAGTACAAGTGCCTGGTATTGATAATGCCGATGATGTTTGTCCAATCAATCAATGATGATGGACGACGTGTGCTTCTCCCTCGCAATCAGTA
>JBBMKB010062669.1:0-15592 GCA_037833945.1 Alaria marginata
GTGGGTGGGTGGGTGGGTGGGTGGGTGGGTGGGTTCGTGGGTGGGTGGGCGAGTGAAACTTTCCAGTTGTGAGACCTACAGTAGATGCACGGCCGGCTCGATTGAAGAAGCAGGAAGTCACGTGTACTCAATGGTAGGTATCAATCCGGAGACCGCCTACCCTTTGCAAATGAAAAGTTTCAGAATACATGCAGCGAGAGAAGGTTCTGGACGTAACCACAAAGGATCAGGGTTTGACCGATGTCGGCTGTTTAGCGGCAAGACACCATCATTGGTTGCAATATCCCAATGGCGGCTTTCACTCTCCACCGGCTCGAATGGCGGGTACGAGGAGGCATCGCGTCCGTCCTTCCTGGGTACATTAGTCTGTTATGTTTACATATACTCCACTTTTCCCATCAACATGCTCCTGATGGCACGTCGCGCCCATTCGTCCTCGGTGACACCTTTAACGCGCAGCCTTGAAGCGCGAGCACTTCAAGCAACGGTTCGGGCATGCAGGCGCGTGTACCACGAATACCAAGGCCAACTTCTCTGGAAGGCAGTATCGTCCGAAGAGGGGCGAGGGGGGGACACGTCGAACTTGACGGCGGCTTTCGAGGCCGAGGCAAGATAATTCTTCACTGTGTCATATATATATATATATATGTGAGATATCTGATATGGGAAGCGATTAATTCGAGTTGTGCAGGTCTAGAGCTGGTGTCATTGCCAGTTTCGGCAATATTGAAACATGTTTGTAAGAACGGCGCACAAACAGAATCAGAGACTGCGCCAAGAAACATTACCAGCGCCAAGCCGTGGAGAGCGAATCAGCTCGAGCACTATTCTAACCGGTACTCTGAGCATCATTCTTTCCGCATGGGCCACGCACTAGAACACCCGTGAACTGCAACGCGCGGTAGACGATTTTTTGATTGCTGTGAACACTAGACCATTATATACAAGGTTGGGCGGTGTACGGTTGGACTCATACGCTCGAGCAGGAATGTGAGCTGTATATCAAGGTCTGTGTGCCTCGTTGAAACTTACGCTTGACTTGTATCATGTGCAGGTAAAGAGGGACCTCTTCCTTTGCCCTCGTCTGTGTCACGTGTGCGCGCTGCACCTGCATTTTTGTGCCTTCCTCCTGCCCTCGTCACCGTAGGAAAACTGTGTGGAGGAGGCCCTCGCCGAGGCCCGCCGCGCCGAGAGGAGTGTGGCTGTCAAGCAAAAGAAGGTGCGATATTCACAGTCTACCGTGCACCCTGTGTACCATCGGGTCAGTGCTGCTCGTGATCCCGGCGCCCTTACCGTTTTGTTGCCCTGACGAACCAGGGAAGGATAGATGCAGCCTAGGAGTAACGAAGAAACGCTCATGCAGAGCCTACCCTACGCCTCCCTGCCCGAGGTGCTGACACAACGAACCCCCCTGCCACAAAGGATTTTCTCATCGTAGCACACTGCTCCTCATCCTAGGAAACGAAACTACCCGCAAGGTGTGATCAGATCGACAAAGCTCCATTGCTAGTACTTCATGAAACCTCGCTGCCGAGTCCGCCCCCCGTACCGCTTGTCACATGGTTCCTAAGGTCTTGATCGCGGAAGAGGCTCTCCGCCGAGCAATTTCGGCGGGCAGTCTCCCCGCCGAAGGGGGCCGGCGCGCCGCTGAAGAGACCATCGACAACTTCCGGAAACATGTCAAGGCGGCACAGGCGAGGCGGATATCCCTGACTAGGCGTGCCGTCCCAGCTGCTGCTGCCGCGTCGGCGGAACGGGCCTGCCAGGTGCTCGGGTTGATACAGATACACGCGTGACAGACGAAAAAGGCCTTTGATGGAGGCAGAAACTTTGAGGTCAAGCCCAGCTGTGTGTCGTGTCGTGGTGCGACGCTCCTCTGCCGTCTCCACATGCATATTGGCATTCCTTGGCGGCTCAACGTGTATCGGCTGTCCGTCGTTCTTCGTTATCTCTACTGCAGTGTTATGTGCTACGGGTTTGGCAAAAGTCGTACACGAATGGGTCCTCTCTGTGGCATTTTTCGTACGATTCTCAGGGCGCATTCCTCAACCTTGGCGGTTCCATTGGCGTTGTGCTTCTCGACACCGCATGGCCGAGGGTCAGCTGGGACGGTGGGATGACAAACTCGCATGAGGATGGAGACTTTAGTGCCGAGGCGACCCCGGCGGCAACGCCACTGCTGTCAAGTGGCGCCTGGGAGACCTTAGAGAAACAGCTAAGCCGGGACTCGGAGCTCAGGTTCTTGATTGTCGTCATGCGGGTGAGTAGATCGCACGCACCGTTCAACCGAGAACCAACCCAACAACACGGTGTTACTCAAGAGTAGCGGGTTGGGGGGACTTGTTGGGCGGTGATGTGGCGGCACGTTTCCCTCTGTACCGCCAAAATGTGCCCCCGTGACCGTTGGGGAGCGTTGGCAGGAACCGGGGAGAGTCCATGTTGATACTCAAATAGTAACAGTGTAGCGCGCGTAAGAAAGAGCTTATTGTACACGACTAAGGTTTACAGTGATCGCTGCATGATGTGAAGGCTTAGGGTTCCCGTGGACGTGGTACAGTGTTGGTTTTCATGCGGAGAGGGGTGACACCATAACAATTGCTATGTATGGCTGGGAACAGCGGAGGAGATGTCACTGGCTATGGAGGTTGCCTTGCCTCCACAGATAAGCGCATGTTGTCGCACATCAAGCAGTAACCCCCTCTGGTGCGTTATTGGCTGACTTCGGCTATTTCTGTGGCGCAACTATCGACCGGCATCTTTTGATGGACGAGGTAGTCACTGGCTGTTCTCAATTAGTTTGGGTACTATCTAAAACGACGGAGCAACCTTTGTCTCGATGCCCTCTCGGCTCTACGTGTTCGTCCACCGTGTTCGAACATGGGAAAACAAAAAACGTTGACGCAAAGTTCGCTCTAATGACGAGAGGAGTCAAATCAGTTAGTGCGGAACACCACCCGTTATCCAACGTAGCAAACTCGGCGCCGAGATACGGCAACGGCCTCGGAAGAGAGCCGCAAGGTGTTGGATTGAAGACGCAGCGGGGTCCCAGCTGGCTGAGCGGCAGGGATCGTCTTTTGAACCTCCTTTTCAAGTGGAAAACCGAAGAGGCATGGAGGGAAGTGGTGCTGGTTTGTGGAGCTGAAACTGGGTTGGGAGGATACGGGGGCTTGCGGTCTTCCTGTGAAGTAGAGGTGAGATAATGCTTTTCAGAACTGGACAGGGCAGAACAGGGCAGGACAGGACAGGACAGAGGTGCCATTTCATGTAGTAAATCGAAGCTGAACTCACTATTAACACTGTCACGCGTGCGATTGGTGGGACTGATCGGCAACAGCATCACAACATGTGAATTTGATCCAAACTGGTGGAGATGGAGCGATGCAGAAGTCTTGAAAACACCACCTCCTGTAGTTTGGAATTACCATGGAGAGGTCGGTACACGGAGCACAAAGAGGTTTATGTTGAACTCGCCCGTCCTAGCAGGAGTGATATCAAAACGTCCAGCATACTGGCGCACAAGTGATTGGAGTTCGGGTGTGCCCCGCGCCCCGTTTTAGAACGGCACGCCCCCAAAGGGTTACCGTCTCTTCGTCGAGATCAACGCTATTGCACCGTGTCTAACGTTCTACATGCTATAGGATACAGCGTACCAGGTGAGCTGCTTCCTTTACCAAACGGCGCGCCAATCTTGTTTCATGCGCCTTTCAGATAACAGACGTGAAGCACCCCGGATGCATCATTCGCCAGCTGGTCGCGGGCCCTATCACGGACACCCCACACTCAGTAGCCGATGAAGATACCGGCGACGGTTTCCCAGCGCCTCGCCCGCTCGCAGGAGCTACTGATGACCTTGAACGGTTCTCAGGCCGGTTGGCTTTCATCGAAGATCCCGCGACCACTAGTTTCGCCCGGGATGACGCGTTATCCAGCGACGCAACCAAAAGAATATCCGAAAGGAGTTTCTCCACTAGCATGACCGTCAGAGCAGCGGCTACATCTCCTCAGCAAAAGCTGGAAGTGAAGGCAGGCAGAGATAAGGAAGCTCCTGGTTGGGACGGCGGTGGCGCTTCCAATGGCCGCGGTGGCACCGGAAATACCGACCCCGGCAATACCCAAGCCTCACACGGAAGACAGCCTTCGGGCAACGCGCTAAAAGCGACAATCCCGAGACAAGCTAAGCCCGTGTCGGCCAACGGGGAGCGCAGCTTTTTGCAGGCATCTCTATACACAGGTCACTCGCCAGCCACGGCCATTGCGGCGGGGCTCAACCCCGCTGCCAGTTCACGGGGGATACGCCCGTCAGTTGTCGCGGAAGCGGTGACGCTGTCAATCGCCGGAGCAACCGTCGTGCTGGGACCCGTGGTTGGCAGAGTGACGCAAAGGTCGGCGGTGATTCTTTTGGAGGCCGGTAGCACAGCAGCAGTGGGGTGCGTGCTGACGGATGGGGTAACCGGAGGGCAACATAGGCAGGTGAAACAAATCCGGACAGCACACACCCATCAGGCCTAACATAAATATCTTTCCCTGAGCCTTACTCCTCCTTCAATTGCGAAGCTATTGCCAAAGAGTCTCCCGTTGCCTATTGTTTTCTCCTCAGGTATTCCCCGAAGCGGTTGCTATTAATAGTGTGGTATACCAGTATACATCATTTTCCTAGAATGGCCCCCAAAAGGAACTCTCCGTTTGGTTTGGGCAAGTCTGTCCCCCCCATCAATAGCCCTTGAATTCCTGTTGTGTATTGAGTCCGCGTTCTGTAAGGCCTCTATATACTGGAAGGTTGATTTCGACATTCTGGCATCTGATAAATACAAACGTCTCACAACTGCCCGCATCTTTACATCATTGTAACTTTTCTTACTTTTCCTGCTTAACTGCGAGGAAGGTCACGATATTTGACCGAGATTTAGAAATTCCTGCGTGGGCGCAGCAGCAGGTTCTGTTCTTATCCATTTTTGCACTCATCCATTGTGCTGTAAGTTTGCGCCTGGTTAAGCTATAACGAGGACTGTGAGCAACAACGAGCAGCACGTTGCAAGATTTGGCCACGAGTTCCTAGCTAACAAACTCGCAGCTGGCCCAGGTCCTCGCCGTAAGCCCCCCGCTGAACTTTGGCTTTCCCCCTTGGATTCATTGCCGTACTATACGCGGCCAGACGCGGATCCTCGTCCCGGGACAACCGTACGCATTTTTTTTCGAGACGCTAGAAGAGCAACGACACTACACCATCTCTTTGGACGGGGTGAAGAACGCATATTCAAGGAGGGGGGGCTTCACCACGCTCAAGGTGAGTTTCCCACTTGCGAAACGTTTCTCCCGGGAACGTCCCGAACCCTACTCACCCATAAGCAACAACATTCTGATGAGGCTCCAGTGACGAGCGAGCCGTCGGCTATGCGTACGGAAAGGTTTTGGTGCGACACCTTCAAAACATACCAAGTAAGTATGTTGTACCGTGCTACACGGCCGTTCAGTACACTAATATATTTGATGATTTTCGGCTAGAAGGTTTTGCCCCCGTTCATGTTGAGAAGTATCGGAATCGGACTTGAGCGTACTACTACTAGTAACATAGATACTTCGTCGATAACTCTTATACCTTGCGCGGAAACAATGGAACCAGTTCGCCACTTGCCACCTTGGACCTTTGCCCCCTGCTCTTGAAAACATGGTTTGTAGAGTAGACAATTTGTTGGTTTGTGAATGCATCACTAAAGACGGCGACGTCTTCCACCCCGCCCAAGTTCCCTTGTCTTCTCTACCCCTCGTTCCTTTCCCTGCCACCCCCTCTCCTCCGCATTGATTCCAATCATGCTTCTTCTTGCACTCACCCCACCGCCTACACCAGGCGTGGTCGGATCGTCACGAACCTCCCGCCCTTCGAGCCGCTATACGCCTTGCCGCTGCGTCTACCGGTACTGCTTCATCGACTAATTTATCGCGACCAGCCCAAGAAGGAAAAGAAGGTGATCCGACACCATCGTCATTATCACCCTCCGCTCTTTCCGGCATCAATAAACACGATGCCTCTGGTAAAGGTCAATACCACGACGACTCTTCCGCGTTCAACTTGCGATTGATATTCGTAAGTGGTACGGGGCTTGCTACCGGAAGGGGGGCCGGTGGCACCGTGGGGGAACTGGCACGATCAGGCGATGGTGACAACGACGACAACGGTATGTGGACAGCGGGGGGTACGCCTCCGGCAGACATGTGGAGGGTGCTGGGACGAGAGTTGTGGAACCCGTGGCCGCAGTCAGACGTCGTCGTGCACACGGGGTCGCAGGCGAGCACACTTGTCATGACCGATTGAAATCACTCCATAAAGGATCACTCAGTGTGGTGTAAACGTCCTCGAGGTAGTACGGCGATAGCGAACTCTGCCAGAGAGATACGTAGGTCGCTAGAGTTACGGTAGGAAATAGGGGAATAACAAGAAGCGGTGGCCAAGTGCAACTGCGCCATGGTGTTAGGGTAGTGGTGAGGATCAACGTTTTGATCGGTTTACGTAGAAACGCGCGTGTAGTGCTGCTGGAATATTTTGCGCTTGGTTTCTGTACTCTTTAACATTAGCTGACCGGTGGACCGACAGCACACCCGCCAATGTGAAGATTAAGCTCATAAGGCGTCGTCATTCTATACGTCAGAAGAGTCTGGTAGCTACGATTCTGACGGGTAGACCTCATCGCTTTGTTGAAGGCAGTGTAAGTCGGTTAATGCCACTGCTGTTTGGAGCCGTAGGGGTGGGTGCTACTGCTCTTTAAAGTCATTGGGGGTGGGTTTCTTCTTCTATCGCTTGGCAAGTAGCAGTTGCACACAGAACAAGAAAGAAAATCATGCTTGTAGCTGTGACTTGGAAGTCGTCTTCCAACATATCGGTGAAAATAGAGAGTCTCTTTGCTTTGCGCCGATAACCAGGTCGACCTCGAGGTGGCCGTACTTGAGGCGCTGCCTCTTCTGTCCGCCGCAGAAGCAGAGGAGGAAGGTTCAGATGCACGGGAAGAGGCCGAAGAAATGGCGATGGAGCGGGTCAGTAACACGATATGTTTCAGGAATTCCACGATTGGCACAGCCTTGTCGTACCTCTCCGAATAGGCGAAGTGACACATTTGAGACGTACTTTTGAAGGCGAATAGCGATGAAGGGTAGCGTCATCTACTTTCAGTAAGCAGAGAGCTTCGACGTTTACGCATGCATTTATCATCGAAGTCTTGCGTTCATACCAGCGGGACGATGCGCGTTGACTGTCCAAGAAGCGGTCGCGAAGTGCGCAACTTCTTCATATTTTGAAATGTGATGGATGTCCGTGAACATGCAGGGTGCCTTAGTTGAATCGACCATATCGTACACATCATCTTGCCACTTGGGCTCGAGGATTATACCCCGTTCGAAATACTAACCCTGGGTACCTCTCGCATTCTTCAACCCTGATAAAAAGTCTAGGTACATAGAAGACTAACTATTGTTACGAATCGGCAGATCCGCGACGCCTACCGATTCCAATGGAGCCTTCCCGGAGCAAGAGCTTGTCTCTCGTGTGGAAGCCACCTGATGCTGAGAGGCGAAGCTGATCTGGCCCTACCCAAGCTCGGTCTAGAACGCTCCTACACGAAGAGGTTGCGGGAAGGAGGCGGACACAAGGATGGCGGCGAGAAAGCAGCCGAGGAGGGGCAGCAGCTACGTCCCGGCCGGCCAGTGAGCGCCTATGCGCGATTTGCGCTCGCTCGACTAGCGTCGCAGGTACGAGGAGGGAAACCAAGTTTTTTTAAGTAGGGCGTAGTAGTGGCATAATGTATTAGGCCTGCATGTAGTAGAGGGTTTTATGCAGAGGGAGCGGTGTTGTGTGGCGTAGTATTGTCGACTACCACCGAAGATGCTGCGTACGTTTCATAGGCGAGAGCGCGTTGGCGCGGCACAGAGACAGTACGTCTTCCTAGTCCGATGTTGCAGATGCCTTGCACAATGTTAGCCTTGACATTTCTAGGCGTGAGCTGTAGTAGTGACACCACAAGAGCTGTAAAAGGCCACCCTCCGTCTCTCACTCCCTAATTTAGTTCCTAGCGCACCATTCTTCAATAGTTACTGTATGATGCGAGCTGACGCACGTCCCCATTCTCTCTCATTGTTCTTTTCTTGGCAATTTTCCTATTCACCTTCTCATAAATAGCATTCACGTACATAACAACAACGGTCGTAACCACCAAAGGCTGCATTTGTCTTCTACTCCTTACCGCCTCGTACACTCTCCAAGGCGTTCTCCGACTATCAGCGGCAGCTATGGGATCCCTTGTCCGTGCCGATGGGTCTTGATATGGACGACGTTGGTTACACGCGTGGAGGGTCGGGGATCGATAGCGTAGGGTCAGGTGACCACCAACGTGGGTTTATGGAGATCAAGGAGGCTGAAGCAACGGGGGTGGGGGAGTGGCACTTCCATGTCTTCGGCGAAACGGTCGGGCTGTTCGCACTGGACGTTCGGCAAGGGGGCGCAGGGTTGCAGGTGCAAGCAGAGCCCAGGCGCAGGGTTGGTTTATTCGTAGCTGGTTCTCGTAATGTTTTCGGCGCCCAACTCCTAACCAAGAACAACCGTTCCCGGGCTCGTGAAACTCCAGTCTTATTCCCACAAACAACCCAGGTTCAGAACAGGCTCCTTTGTTGATGACGACCACCGGTGCCTGATGGTAGACTTATCCAATACTTGACGGAAGTGCTGAGCGCGAGAGATCCTAACCCGGCCGCGCTCAACGCCCTCATCCCTTGTTTCGTTTTTTTGTCACATGTCGGTCCCTCAACAGCAAGATCAGCGTGCTCCAGTCCTTTCCGATGCGCAATGGTCCTCCCTCGCGTCGGCCTTGAGTATCGAGGAGATTCAGGCTATGGTTATTGTCGGCGATATGCCTTTCGTCATGGACTCGATCCATGATGCCAGAGCGAAGGCGCGGTACCCCTCTAATGTAAGTCCTAGGTCGAGGCTACAGTTCAATACGCACAAGCCGGGGTGTACGCACACTGAGATTGCCTGCAGCCAGACCTTCATTTCAAGTAGATGACATATGTGCGTGGCAAACGTGGTGCCTCTCTGGGTGGGACTCGGCCGTTGAGTTGAATATGTATAACGCTCGCCACGGTTTCTCCGATTATACCCCCCCTTATATGTGCTCGTTTAGCCTCACCCCCCGTGTTACTCGACCTAACTACGCACAGTCCCGAGTGCTTCTCTCGGCACATTGGATCATATATCTCTGCCAATGGCCCTCGTTACTTTGGAATGCGCTTCATGCGAGGAAGGCTCACCTTAGGCGATCGTGGCCATTTCATGGAGGGGAGCTGCTACGGTTACTGAGAATGCTGGTGGAGTGGAAGACGACGGGAGGAATAGAGGGAGAGCCCCGCGAGGTGATGCGGAGTTGGTTTGACATGGCTTAGCTGAACTGTGGGCCGCAGCCGCCACAGTACCCGATGCCTTTGCAAACCATTCGCATGTACATTGTAAAAACGGGGTTATTGGCTCAGTATTCCAAACGCCGCCGATAACCTCTATTGCTGGGCTAGGAAGCACTGTCGACCAAACCAACCACTTATTACACGTGCCTCTCGATCTGCAAACGAACTTGGATGAAAGGTTATTTTAATCGGAGGAGGACTGCGTTACCCTCTGGAGACCATCATCAGCGACTCCCTGACATCTGCTTCTATCACTCAGGTAGGCCGTGCGATTTTTCCTTTCGAGTGGAGCTAACAAGATAATGTTTGGCAATGATGACTATGTGCTTGCTCGTGCGTCACCCACAAGCGGGGGTATTGGCGAAAATTAGCGCCATTCTACCGTTTTAGCTGTCTTTATACACAACACGTAAAATAAAAACTACAGAAGTTCGTCATTTATGGCGATCGCAGAAAACGTTCCCAATCGTTCCGAGGTCGTCCTTACCACCCCTATCGCGCTAAGGACACCGCCATTCGAGTAGGCACAGCAAGTAGTAGGTACAATGAACACGTTGTATTCCTGTATGCGCAGAGGGCGCTGGGTTGCGGTATTTCAATCGTGTTTCTCGGCACGCCAGGCATGGATCTATACCTTTCCCAAGGATTAAACATCTACGTGCTTGTACCCCCCTCCCCTCCCTTACTCTCTGGACATTACGATCATTACAAGTAGCTCTGATGCTTTGATTAAAACGACGTACCTCAGGCATATTATTTCAGACCTTCTCTGAACAAGCGGATTTATCCCCCGAAATTGTCTTCGTGCTCTGCTTCCACTCACTCGATGTGCCTCACACTTCAGACAATCTGCGGCCCGTTCAGCGGTGCCCCATTGCAGAACAGTGTCCCTTTCGAGTTCACCGGTCAGCTAAGCCAGCGTCTCTCATACCGCCATATCGCCAGAAGCACCCTTCGTGAAGGACAACACCTATCGAGGGACCAGTCAGCAGGACAAAACTATACTCAAGCACAAGAGCCGGTCGACGACATCGCGGGAAAGGGCGACAAAATCAACCTGACCACCGATAGCACAGCCGTCATCAACGACAGCACCTGCGACTCCGATGATTGCGGTCGACGTCCTTCGTGTGTCCTTGTGCGATGCGAGGC
Organism: Alaria marginata; assembly: GCA_037833945.1. Taxonomy (NCBI): domain Eukaryota; class Phaeophyceae; order Laminariales; family Alariaceae; genus Alaria; species Alaria marginata. The sequence goes on from JBBMKB010062669.1 coordinate 10,594, forward strand.
CAGCGGGGCTGGACCAAGAGCTCGCCTTGTGCTGAGGAGTCGCTTGTTCACCCCGGCTTCATGGACAGCATGGTGCGATGGCGGCTTCGAAGAGACTCCACCGTCAGCTTTCAAAGGAAACACCGAACCGCTTCAGTCCTCTCTGCAAGCAGCAGGGGTAGCGGCTGATATGGGGCGACCAAGGGGTGCCCCCCAGTGGGCTGCAAGAGCGGGGGACGCGGCAAAGGGAATTGAACGGCGGGGCGACAAACAAACGGCGGAAGCGACTACAGAAGCTATACGGACAGCATTGGCTGGCGAGGGACCGACTAAGGTTCTTGCAGAGGCCTTCGAGCGGGTGCTAGATGTGGAAGAGGACGACGAACATGATACCTCGGCCGCCAATGGCGGTGGAACAGGGGACGCCACTCGCCGGGTGTTTGACTGCCTTGCGTGGGTGTACGATCATGTGAGATAGAGATTCGTGTTTAAGAGCGCGTAAACGCCACTTTCTTTGAGGTAGCGTGGGAAATAGCCTGTTTGGAGATTATTCGTTTTAAATGTTGAGTCAACCACATACGATGTGCTAAGCAAGTCAATGGCGCAATGCAATGCCGACTATTGTCTGAAACCTTCACTCGTGCTCGCCCTGCTGGACACTCGCTCGAGAACAGTTGAGGTCAGCGTTAGTGTTCGAATATATGCACTCTACTTTGACACTGATAACCTTTCATACAGTTTACTCTGACATTTGAGGGGGGACAGGACAAAAACGACAACCGTATGCTACTTACTTCACGGTGCCAAAACATCCCTCCCCTCGCCATCGACCCCCCGAAATCTACTGCTTTCCTGTATTCATGTCTTCGAACCGGACGGAGCAGCCTGCTTGTACCAGGGTGCGCGCCATATGTCCCACGCGTCCGTCTCCCATCGTGATTCACGGCTTCATATTAGCGCAGCGAGAGGGTGACACCCGCGATGGAATCGCCGCTGCCGATACGCTGCCAACCACGATGAAGCCGGGAACACCGAAGGGTACTGCTGTTGTTGGCGACCATCATCGTAACAAGACGGGAGCAGATGGCGATGGAAGTGAACGCAAGACAGATACGAAGGGGGTGGAAGCCAGTGAAGAAGGGGGTACGGACAACGTAGGGGGAGGAGGACAAGGACCAAGAGGTTTGTTGGCGTCTCCTGCATGGTTGTTTTCGTCTCTGCCGTTTCACGACGACGGCACGTTCACGGGTTTTTTCGTCGACGTATTGCAGGGTTCGGGGCACCTGGCGCGGCTTTTCTCCTGATTCCTCCTTGGAAGGCAGTACTCATACTACAGTAGTTAATTTACGGGCGATGTTGGTTTCATTGTGTTCTGGATGTCATATTTTTGTGCGGAAGTGGCGTCACCGGGTACCAGTGGCATCGCACGCATTACCGCCCTGCCAAATACCATGCAGTACTCAACGACCGAGCCAATGAACGACCAGCGAGCAAGCGAAATGAATGGGAGTTTGGGGGTAGAATCTTCCTGAAATATGCCGTGATATTAATGTCGGGAATCGCTTTAGGTAGTCGGTGGGGGAACACAGCACAAACCATGTCTTCCACCTTTCCACGCAGCGTCTAGGGTTCGCAAGGCAAGAAATCTCTTGGGGTGCCAGGAAGTTCACAGCTGAGGCCATATTATTGCGTTCGGCACTCAGGTGGACTCTCGAGGGAAATACAGCGCATAAGTTTGTGCCTATCTATGGCATTCCGGCTCAACGAGACAATCTACTATAGTGCTCTTGATAACGGTACTAAACGTCGATTTCAAGGGGAAGATAAAAGTGCGTGTCATGGATGATGACCAAAAGCAGTGTGCGCTCTCTTCAGCGGGTCGCAAACAAATCTGAAACGAACAGCGACTTCCTAACGACTTGCTCCATTTTACACCGTTACATGCATTGCTTTTGGTCGTCATGAAAGATCGGGCAGACGCGGATTTAAGCCATGTTCCAGTATCAGGGGGGTGTGGGATATGCAAGTATCGATGCCCCGCCCTCCCAACGTACTCATGCAAAACAATACCACCGCGTTAAAGTACAGTTTCATGTTGAGGGCGCTATCACTGTTAGAGCTAGCTGTGCCAAATTTAGATACGGCACATGTATACGTCAGACACATGCTACGATATAGGTGCGCCCGTATTTTTTCCGGCGATCCTCACTTTAGGGCGCTCTGAACCTCACCCACCAACCGATTTTGAGTAAACTGAAAGTGCAACCCGATAAACAAACCCGTGGCCTAGTTATAAAAAATATCTGACTGAAAAACAAGGAGTTTCCGACGATTTTGGTTTAAGGAGCCCCGTCATTCAGAAATAAAAAAGTGCTACCTCTATCGTAGCACCCCGTCGTCACTCAATCAGCTACGAAATCTATGCTCTGATATTTGGTCCACACACAAGAAGTTCAGTTTGATGCTTGCGATACCAGGTACACGTTTAGAAGGTTTGACAACCAGGAGAACCGGAGGCCGTCGCTGGGCCCACGAAACGCCCGAAATACATGTAAAGCACCATGATACCTCCATCGACACAACCCAAGCCCGCAGCCACTTCAAACGCTGTCGTCACTCGCTGAGGGCAAAGTGGACCCTCGACAGAAGAGGAGAATCTCGGACGGAAACCGAACATCCAGAGTTGTGAAAGGAGTATTAGCACGGCTCCTTGACGAAACGGTTGTCGAACAAAACGACGCCCACTTCTCCGTTCCTGCACTGTAAACCTTGTATCTTCGCCGGGTGTATACATTTTATCCCGTCTACGGAGATTTAGGGTGGGGGTTCTAGCGGGTGTGGTACATGTTTGTGCTTTTGTGCCGGGGCCTGCGGGATTCCCCACGGACGCTCATGGGTGCTCTTGAGGCCTCATGGGCTATGATGAAGACCCTCGAAATACCCGGCGGGATGTCGTGACATCCCACGAAAACATGATAGGGTTTTCATGAGAGCCCGCTTCTCGGGAGCATCCGTGAGTTCGCGTGAGATGTCGCGGTTTCTCATGAACACCCGCTTGAATATTCGCGGAAATTAGCTTCGTGGGGCTTTGCGCCTGAGATTCCGTTGGGGTTTCCGAGACAACTCCCACCCGAGCGCCCGTGAGCGTCCGCGAGTGACCCTTATTACCACCCACCTACCGTCCCCCCGCGTTTATCGCGCGCCCGCGAGCATCTGAAAACAATATTGAGGGCCCATGAGCTTCTGTGAGCGTCCGTGGGGGCTCGCGAACGCTCGGGAGCGCCTGTGAGCGGCCTCGAGCGGCCTTTAGCGCCCGTGAGCGCCAGTTAGCGCCCGTGAACGCACATCCCCGCTCGCAAGCGCAGGGGAGCGCTGAAGGCCGCGGCATTTTAGGAGCGCCCACGCGATCGATTACGCGTTGTTTAGCGGCCGCGAGGGCTTGCGATATCTTGACTGTGCCCGTGAGCGTCCGCGAACGCCCGAGAAATCTCCATGGAATGCCCGCGAACGCCTGGCGCCACGGATGCGCCCATGACATATTTTGAGCGCCCGCGACATGAACTGAGCGCCCACGAGGATACGTGCTGCGATAGAGGTAACACCGTTCAGCTACAATATTTCTGAATGGCGGGACTCCTTAACCGAAAATCGTTGGAATGTCCCTATTTTTTTGAAATGTTGATGACACGTTCTACGGTAGAGGTGCACCAACCATTGTTTATTTTATGAGACTCCTCACTGGAGGAATATGATATTACTCTATACTATTAGTAAGTCAAAAAGCGATTTTGAGTATATTAAAAGTGCGACCCGATGAACAAACCCAAGACTAGCGGGTTAGTAATGATGGGGTACTCTGTCTAGCATTGCGGTAGTACCATTAGTTGTTTTCTAAATAGTACCAGATACTAATTTGTGATTTCCGGTTTATTAATAGGACTAATTTGTGGTTATACCTAAGTGCTACACTACAGTACACCTAATTAGAAACATAAATGAAGACCCAGGCTGATTTTCTTTATATGGAGGGAGGGTGTTCTACACTAACTTCAGCATATAGGCTCCGGAATCTCTTATTTTCCTGTAAATCTCAGCCTGCGTTTCTTATTAGCCTGTTCCTTACCAGGTGTCCTGTACTGTATTTACGGGGGACCATGGTGAATAGGACCAAATATTGCTGGTAAAAATAGGGAAACATCAAGGTTTTTTCGTGTACCGTAGGTCCTACAGTATTTACTATGGTCCCCCGTACATACTAACAGTGGTTACTATATAATTAGTTTGGTACTTTAGTGCGTTATTAATTAAGGTTGGTGGTCCGAAATTTGTCCACTCCGAAAATGACGCAGAACTTCCCGGGGGATGTTGCGGGAGTTTCGGCACCATTGCGCGGCATTTCACGTAGGCCTCGCGGGTGTCGGTGGAATTGACGCGAAATGTCGTGAAATTCCGTGACATCTTACGGGTCCCCATGTGAAAGCCCGTGACATCTCAGAGGCGCCCATGAGCGCCCGTGGAACTTTATATGAGCTCCGGCGAGGGCGCACGAAAAACATTTTTCCAACGCCACACTCGAAATTATTCAACTTCGAGCTCCAGACAGGGGGGGGGGGGTACCTGGCACCGTCCCCCCCCTCTACGCCTGACCAATATGTATACAAAAATTCAACCAGGGGACAGTTAAGAGCCATCCCCCCCCCTCCTTGCTACAAGGCCTTCCATACCACTACAAAGTACTAACAATAATTATAATCCAATGTGTATATAAAAAATCAACCAGGGGACGGTTAAGAGTCATCCCCCCCCTCTTGATACAATGCCTTCCATATCACTACGAAGAAAAGGCGCTTCGGCCTAGTAGATAGAGTGATCTAGTGGAGTATGTCGTGTAGCATAAACAAATGATGGACAGTGGGAAACGCTCGAGCTGAAGGATGGACAATATTGTGAAACTAATGAAGCTGAATTAATGCGGCGTGGAGTGTCAAGTGCATCCTTTTCTTGAGTCGGCGCAAAACAA